>NW_006499810.1:3892384-3912667 GCF_000471905.2 Amborella trichopoda
GAAGAAGAGAAAGCTCCGTCTGGATATGCCTTGGGGCATTACTCCCCAAAGTGAAACATTCTGCTCACCCAAGCCAGCTTCTGCCTAACCAAGGACAGGAGGTCCTTTACTCTCTCAAATTCTCCTCGACAGAAGTCAAACATATTTTGGTGGTGCTCCACCTCTTGACGAAGATGGACCACTATCTTTAAGGCTCAAAATTTCTTGGGTCTTCGGGTCCAGCATCATCCCAACCTCTAGGATATCCTTGAGGGACATGGAAATATTATCAGCAGCAGCCTCTTTGAGAAGGAGGCCAGGCCCACAACAGTAAAGGTTGCAGGGTGCTCCATTTCACCCTCAACCAGATCAGTGGCCGAAGGAATGTTAGTGGTATGCTCTCATTCACCCTCACTGCCACGAATGACAACAGTAAGGTCAAGATTGAGAGAAACGGAATGACGTGGAGGGAGAATAGGGGAAGATATGTGTTAAAAAGTGAAGGGTCGGAAACCACTAGGAAGATGAACTGATGAAACCCGCATAGCAGACAGATTTATAAAATCTTGTGAAGAAGCCGAGGGGTATTTTCCCAGTAAATGATGATGGATGTGTTGGGAAGTGGAAGATAGGATGGTTATTAGTTCTCGCGTCTAATTAAGATGGCAAAAAAAAATGCACATGTGGCACCTTCAAAGAGGATGTAAGGTATACGGTCTCAACAAGTCCACCCAAGATTGGCCGAACACTACACACCTTTTGAGGTTCTCCCACGCATGAAGCATTCAAGGTGCTTTTGTTGGGTGTACTTTTAGTCTTATGCAAATACTAAATACATTTTAATGAACACTTGATAAGGGTTGGGATACGAATGACCATTGGATAAATTATTAATGTACTTTATCTTAAAAGTATATTACTTAGTCCCCATATAAGACTAAGTACGAACGCTTCATTGAAGACATACAACAAATGTATGATGGATGACTGTCCTTGAATGGATGGTCAGAAACAAGCATGGTTCTTAATGGAACCACTCAAACATGCCCTTGACGATGTTCTAAGGATGGCTTAACCCATCACCGCCTCAATGACAATCTAAAGCTGCCCAGGGATGGTTTAACCCATTATTGTATTATCAACAATCTAAAGCTGGCCATAGATGGCTTAATTCATCACCGCCTCAAGATAGTCTCAAGCTACTGAGGGATTGCATAGCCCATCACCACCTCAACAACAGTCTAAAGCTGCCCAGGGATGGCTTAACCCATCACTGCTTCATTGACAGTCTAAAGATGCCCAGGGATGGCTTAATCCATCACTGCCTCAATGACAGTCTAAAGATGCTAAATGATCGCTTAACTAATTATTGCTTCATTGACATTCTAAAGCTGCCTAGGGAAGGCTTAACCTACTATTGCCCAACGACAGTCTAATGCTGCCCAGGGATGGCTTAACCCATCACTACATCGACTGTCTAAAGCTGCCCGGGGATGGCTTAACCTATAACCACATCAATCGGCAATTTAAAGTTGCCTGGGGATGGTGTAACCTATCACCACATCAATCGGTAGTTTAAAGCTGCTTGAGGATGACTTAACCCATCATCACATCAATCGATAGTTTAAAGCTTCCCAGGATGGCTTAATCCATCACCAGCTGCCCGGGAATGACTTAACCCATCACCACATCAATCGATAGTTTAAAGCTACCTGAGGGTGTTTAACCTATCACCACATCAATTAGTAATCTCAAGCTGCCCGAAGACGGCTTAACCCATCATCATCACCCGACAGTTAAAGCCTTAAAAGCTTTACGTGTCGTGCAACATTTGTTAACCAAAGGGGAGATTACTTCCTCAATACAAAGAGTTCTCTTATGAGATTAGTACCGTTGGATTCTCGACTCATTTCTTTATCACCCTTAAAAGGTGTAACATGGATTGAATTGGATAATGGAAGTGGTTACAGCCCACTGATGACAGTGACAAATCCTTGATTTTTCTCCCGTGAGACAATGAGGTTCGAATGTTTGAAATTCAAAACAAACACCAGCGATTATACCTGCATGAACAATATAAGAGGCAAACAACATTGTGAAGATAAGGACTACGCTCTGCAAACTCTGTGATTCAAATGAATGGATAAGTCCAAGATGAAGATGGAGGGTGAAGATTCAAAGATGGGAAATCCATTGTTATCCCTTGAAAACCATTAATCAATAGTATAAAAAGAGGACCTCTCTATTGAAGAGGGGGTCACACATTTTTTATAGACACATATTAGTAGAGATAAGTGTTTTTGCGGGGTTTTGCCTCAGTAAGAATTGAGAGTGGAAAATAGAGTGCGATATTCAAGGCACAAAGAGAGAGATAATCGTCTCCTACAATTCACTTAAGACCTGTTTTCTTAGGAAGACCAGACCCGAAGGATAATATTCTCATGTACATCCACAGGTATATGGGCTGATATGCCCTCGATGTTATCTTGTCCCTTCCGATATGTCTGTATATTTTTTCCCTTTAAAAACGAATATATAGGTTTCAAAGCTAGAATCAGAGGTCTTCAACTTATTTTAATTTTCTTTCGTCGATGTAAATTGTAAAAAATAATTAAACCTCTAGAATTTCTCAGTACCCAATATAGGATAAAGCCTGTGTTTGTGACATGAAGTGCACAGGTGAATTTAGCCCCGAATGTGATATCCTTTGATTTTCTATTGAAGTCAATGTTTGTTTAAACATTCCAATTTTTAAAGAATCCACATTTCCGAGCATCCAGTGGCATCGGCAAATTATGCAAAAATGGAAGCAGTATTACGGGAGCTACATATTGTTTTTGAGTGATATAGGACGTGGTCTTTTATTGTTGAAGGAGATTCGATGAACATTATAAATTGGTGTAATAAGGAGGCATGGAGTTTGCGGGAAAAATGGTGGAGATCATGGATATTATAGCTCAGATGGTTGTCTCATTTCAACATGTGCCTAGATAGGAAAGTTCGATAGCAAACGATTTTGCGATAAAAGGGGCTCAATTTGCTGATTTGGTGGTTGCTAAGGACCTCCTTCTTTGACTTCTCTCTCTTTTGTTGTAAATCTGTCATTTTTCTTAGAGATTAATGAAATTATAAGTACTCTTGTCACAAAAGAAAAAAGAATGAATGGGTACTGAGCAACTTTATGTCATACCATAAAATCAAAAAAGTCGGGTGATGGCCTTTTCGTCTCAACGAGTAGAGTATAGAAATCGATATTGATTTTGTAAGCCAATCGAGTCACTATAGTCGAGTTGACTCTTTTGATGGAATCCTCTTTTATATTGGAATCATGAGTTTTCTTCTCTGTCCCATCTTCCCATCATAGAAACCACTTCCTACTATTCTACTTGACTCGCCCGTTTCGAGCTATCTTTCCATCTTGCTCATTCACCTACCAGCACGTTTCGAGCCACCTTTCCATCTTGCTCATTCACCTACCAGCAGCAGTTCTTTGAGCGAATGAACCAAACCAGTTGTATGGCACAAATCCAAAGGCGCCAATTTCTTGTAGGGAGTGGGGAGCAAAGCACTACGATTGGTGGCGGCGCAATGGCTCTTGGTCAATAGTTGCCTCTTTGTTCTGCAAGTCGATTCGTTTCTGACGTTAAGCTCCAAGCACATCGTAGGAACTACAAAAAAAAAGTTTTTTTCTCTTTTGTATGTTTATAGTTATCATCGTCAATGATTTCATTTTGATAGTTTTTGTGATTACATGGATTATATCTATTTATAAAATACCTTGACGATTCTAAATTGTTAGTACATAGAGGCCAATAAGTCTATATTTGATTGAGTTGGCACCTGGCAATTGTCTAGATCATATTTTGAGATGCAATTAAGATGGATGATTTTCATCTCTGACTCTTTCAGGGTGGATACATCTTTTTAGGTCCTTAACCATGAAATAGAAATGAGTTTACACGTTTGGGTGATGTAACACTTCACCAAACCATTTTCCTTTTTTAGTTAAAACCAGTGGTTTAAAAAACGGATCGGTGACCCGGATCGGACACTCCAAAAACCCATCTAGATCGGTGAATCGACGATCCGGATCGAGAATCGGACGGATTAAGCTTTAAAAAAAAACTAAAAAAATTATTAAATTTCATTATAATTGTTTTTTTTTAGGAATCCAGTAAAAAATGGGGGTACTGCGTTATTAACTTTCATTTTTTCATCAATTTGCGAATAATGATATGTTATTTCCCTATATGAACTTATGCTAACCATTAAATTTACAACATACAAAAGAAAAATCATAGAATTGTCATGGATAAAGTATATAATCATACATGGACTATAATAAAGAGTGAATTAAATCGATGAAAAAATGGCTACTAAAATCTCAAATTGGCGGAAAACCCTAATTCGCTAAAAAAAACCCAAATTATTACAACCTAATTAATTATAATCCAAAATTATTACAACCTAACTATAATATTATATATTGACATTGAAATTGTTGGTTTATATTTTATAATTATTTTATTAAACAAATAATAAAAAATCCAAAAAAATAATAAGATGTGCTACATTTTTTTTTTTGGAATTGTATTACCTTTCTTTTTTTTTTGACAACAAAAATAAGAAAATGATGCTACCAAGGTACTTTTTAATTTTTTTATACTTTTTATCTTATTTTTTGACAAGAAATACTTGTTATATTACCTTTTAATACTTGTTATATTGCCTTTTGTTTTTTTGACAAGAAAATAAAAAAAAATTATATTACGATTTTTGTTTTTGAAAAACCTTTTATTTTTTAGTTTTTTCCTTTTACTTTATTTTCTTCCTTTTAGATATTTTATTTTTGAAAAACCTTTTATTTTTATTTTTTTCTTTTTACTTTACTTTTTTTTTTTGAAAAACATTTTATTTTTCAAATTGTGAGACGTTACTTTACTTTAGTTGGATGGCGCCTAAGGGGCTCGATGTGAGACGTTATTTTTCAAATTGTGAGACGTTACTTTAGTTGGATGGCGCCCAAGTTGCACCATGTAAGAATAATGTAATTTGAATTGCCGTCTAAACATTATAATGAATTTTTACGCACAATGTGTAGGAATTATCCCACATCGAAGTTTTAATATAAGTCTGCATGGTATAAATGCTTCTATCGGGCCATCAATAAATGTGTAAGTTACTTAGCAAAATTGAGACCTGACGTGTGGCATAAAAAATGCCCTTAAATTTTAAAATTTTTTTGGACTTTACCCCTAACAGTTGAAATCGCCCGTGTCACTGTAGCAATCACCCGTGTCACTGTAGCAATCACCTGTGTCACTGTATTCGTCGATTCGTCGAGTTATCGTTACGAATTGCCCCGTTCGCTCTAGACACGGGTGATTTTGTGTAATGTGGTGGAATCGGTATGGGGGTGCCGATTTCTATGTCGAACTGGTTAAAACCTTTAATATAGGGAAATTATCACAAACATATTCTTTTTGCGGTATCTTCTATAATTGTTTTATTTTACACTTCTCTTTTTTGTTAATTTATTTTCATTTTCTCAAAATGTCTCGGTTCAGTCTCCAAGTGCCAACTTGACTTAATGCTCAATTCAGTTCGACCCATGGAGTACCCACGCGCACTCTTGATTTGCCACAGGGCTCAAGTGTGCAAGACGGCGCTGCAAGCATAGAGTGTGAACCCAAAGCTTATGTTCCGAACGCGATAATTGAGTTTCTTTATTTGTTTTTGTTCTTTAACTTTTTCTCTTTTTTGGTACATAGGGGATACAATTCACTCATTTTTCTTTCCTTTATTCAGCCTTGGTCACTCTAACCCACCCTATGGCAAATCCATCTACCGACCCACCCTGAGCTTTATGACTTAAGAGTGCCGTCTCGAGGACATTTTAGGAAAAAAGAAAACAAAGAGAAAAGAAACATGGGTGTAAAATGTTAAAATTATAAGACATACTCTAAGTACAACAGAAAAAGATATTTTCAAAAATTCTCCTTTATTCAATTTAAATGGGTTTAGTTTCACGATTCATTATTAAGCATTCACTCACAACAAACAACTTGGGACACACTAACTAAAGGGTGCAACTTGGGACACTAACGAAATAGTGAGGTTTATATAGGCGCGCATGTTAAATAATCAAAGATGAATATTCAAAACCTGTTCAAAGATGCATTTTTAGAATTGATGTCTTTTATATGACCTGGAATTTATTTCCACTAAAAAATTAAAGCTCTAATAATAATGTAGATAAAAAAGATCTATACACATTTGAAAATCTTGAAAATAGATAATTCAAGTCATTTGTAACAATATATACAACATTTAATACTTGAAACCAGTGTTTTAAAAAACGATGAGTCACAACGGACTCACCCGAGTCGACAAGGGAATCGGCCGCCCCGTGTCGATTTCAGTAAAATACAAAGAATGTGACTCGCCCGAGTCGACACGGGAATCGGCCACCCCGTGTCGATTCCAGTAAAATACAAAGAATCGACCGGCTCTTGATACGAACCACACAAGAATCAGCCACCCCTCAGAATCGATCGGCTCTAGATAAGAACCACATAATCGATCGGCTTTAGATAAGAACCACACCGGAATCAGCCACCCCGTATCGATTTCAGTAAAATACACAGAATCAACTGGGCTCGGGCTCTAGATAAGAACCGGCAAGATAAGAACCGGCGATTCGCTGCGTCAGGCTTACTTCAGTGGTTTCATAAACAACTTTTTTGTCGTGCTCACCTCAAACGCATGCAGATACAAAGAAGACGTTCAGACTACTTTTTATGTTGGCATTCACTCTCCAAAATTTTCGATGTGGGACTTTTAGTTTTTAACCACATATTGTTGCTGCGAGGTGGCATTTTCATTCGCTGCAAATTCCAAATGACGTTCTGCTTCAGTGGGAGCATATTATCCATTTGCTCCCCCATACAAATCTCGAGCCTATACTCTTAAGACTTTGGTGATGTAACTTCTTGAGGAAATATGAACATTAAAAAAGATATTTTTCAAGTCCACTGTATTACTTGAAAGTCCAAGTTTTAAAGAACCCATTTTTTTTTTGTCTCAAAATAATCATCTAGTTATTCTTAATTGGATCTCAAAAATCAAATAAAGAATATCCTAGTCGCATTTAATCATCAATTATTTTCCCACCATATTTTTAGTTTTTTTTCAAAAAATAAATAAAAGTTATCTTGACAAAAAAATAAAAGTTACATTGACAAAAAAATAAAAAATGTTGACAAAAAATTAAAAATACCTTGACAAAAAAATAAAAGTTACCTTGACAAAAAAATAAAAGTTATGACAAAAAAAAATAAACATTACCTTGACAAAAAATTAACAGTTATGACAAAAAAATAAAAGTTTCCTTGAAAAAAAAAAAAAATTGTTAAAAAAAATAAAAATTACATTGACAAAAAAATAAATATTATGGCAAAAAAAAAAAAATTTACCTTGATAAAAAAAGAAAAACTACCTTGAAAAAAAACAACGTTTTGTCAAAAAACAAAATAAAAGTTACCTTGACAAAAAAAAAAAAATTTTTGACAAAAAAAATAAAAGGTATCTTGACAAAAATAATAATTTTTTGTCAAAAAATAAAATAAAAATTATCTTGAAAAAACACTAAAAGTTACATTGACAAATAAAATAAAATTTATCTTGACAAAAAAATAAAAGTTACCTGGGTAGCACTGTTTTCTTATTTTTCTTATCAAAAAAATAAATAAAAGGTGATACAACAAGTATTTATTGTCAATAAATAAATAAAAAATAATACAACAAGTATCATGCTTTTCAAACATGCATTTGAACTGCGATTATTCCAAAAACCTAAAAAGATTTTTTAAACCTAAAAAAATTGATTTTGTGTTATTTCGAAAATTGATACGTATTCTAATTTTTACATTGATAACAAAATCTTATATTTTATTTATTAATTTATTTGCATTATAAATTATGTAATTTACTATTTTTCTTATAGTTGTCAATAATATTCTTTAAATTAGATGATTGCGTAAGATATTTTGGATTTGTTATTATTTGTATAGAAAAAGAATTATAAAATGTAAATCAACAATTTCAATTTCAGCATATAAGATTATAGTTAGTTAGTGGTGGCCATTTTTTGTGGTCATTTTTTCATCGATTTAACCCATTCCTTATTGTAGTCCATGTATGATTATATATTTCATCCATGATAATTCATGATTTTTGTTTTGTGTGATGTAAATTTAATGATTAACTTAAATTCATACAGGGAAAGAACATCTTGATATTTACTTATTAATGAAAAAATGAAAGTTAATAATGTAGACCCCTATTTTTTATTGGATTACTAAAAAACAACATTTATAATGAATTTTAATATATTTTTTTGAATTTATTTAAGGCTTAATCCGATCGATTCGGTCAATTCCCGATTCAGATCGTCGATTCAACGATCCGGATGGATTTTTGGGGTGCCCGATCCGAGGCACCGTTCCATTTTTTAAACCATTGCTTGAAACTAATTTTTTTTGCATATCTATATAACTTGAGGTCATCGAGTTCATCGATTTCAGGATTTTCCAATAGCTACACAACCTTATGGGTTTTTCATATGCTTATCACTTGTATGACATAAGTGGGGAATACATACCCCTACCCGTTTTTAGAAATAATTAATGTGTTTTTAAAAATAATTAGAGGTTTTCAAATGCGTCGGTAGGAGTGGAAACTCAAGTGGTGCTACCACGACCTCAACCCCAATGTTGAAACTCTATGTAAACTTTTCCTCCACTAAATGGCATTATCTATAGGGTATATGTCCGCTTAGAAAATCAAAGGGACCCTACTTTGGCCAGCCATGTTGCTAGCAATTCAACCAAATCACTCGTGGAAATTTATCACTTGGAAGTTGGAACCTACACTATTCACAGAAATGTGTCGGTTGATGGCATCAATCGCAAATGATAATCGTTTTATGAGACTTAAAATGGGGCGCGGTACAAGATCAAATTCCATAATCGTTTTTTGAGACTTAAAAAAGGTGCAGTACAATAACGGGGTCACCCATCCTAGTGCCACTCATGTTCAAACACCGCTTAAATTGAGATTCAGTGCACCAATGCAGGAATGGCCGCACCCATTCTCGGATGATCTTTGGTTGCTGAACTTGGATGGCCCTCATCAGAAGAGGTAGGGGTGGTAGTGGACCCGATCAGACCCGGAGCCCGACGGGTAGACCAGACCTCGGGCCAGGTATAGGTCCAAATTTTGGATGTGAAGACTATTCGGGTCTGGGTCAAACGAAGTCCCAACCCGTACCTGGAGTCATACGGTATATGATGTCAATCATGTGTCCTTAGACGCACACTAGGTGTTCATATTGTCTCAATATTGGCAACATTTACAATATTATTGCTAACGAAAAAGGAAGTCATAGTCATATAAGGTATATGATGGTTAAAAAAAAGTGAAAAAAAAAAAAAAACGTCATAGTCATAGAGTGACAATGGATCCAACTGGGCCAGTTCATAGTTATAGAGTGGCAATGGATCCGACTCGGCTTAGGACCTGACAAGGAGACCCATGACCCGAAGGGTCAAGAAATGGGGTCCAAATTTTAGACCCGAATATGATTCGGGTACGGGTCCAGGTCCGGGTCTAGCCGACCCGTTGCCATCCCTAAGAAGATGCATTTGATTATAATATGGTACTTTAATGTCTTCCATAGACCTTTGATTGCAATATAATTCTCGTTTTTAGATTTATGGTGCCAACTAGGGGAGCCACGCATCCCATGCAAAGAACCAAGCGTGCAAGGATCACTAAGAAAAAAAAGGATCACTAGGGACATGTTGTACCCACAGGTGATGTAGTGCCCCACACGTGTGCGACATTAAGGAAACAGACATCGTGCTCCACACCCTTCTACACAAGGTAGCCACGCGCGCATCACGTGAACGTTGACGAGGGCCCTCTCTCTTTATCGGCCTTATGCTTTTGCTCGCTTCTTTTGGTCTTTTGCCATGCTTTTTTCCCAATTTTTTTTTTCTTAAACCATTCCACTACGATTGTGAACCTTTACCTTGATTGAAGTCGTATGCAAAAAATTAGGATCCACTTGCAACCAACACGTGAGCAAGCTTTTTTCTCCTCATTCTCAAAGGGTTTGTATGTGATACAAAAGCTCTGAATTGCAGGCTAACCTATCCATTAATGAAGAAAAATAAATAAATAAATAAATAATAAAAAACCCAAAAGATAAAGAGGAGAGCATGCTTCCTCCTACATAACCAAATGTACAAATGGTGCTTTGGCTAATTAGTTCTTATGTTTCGTATTGTTGTTGTTGTTGTTTCATTTTATGCTCACAATAAATCTACGATATGTTTTGTAATGTGACAACAAAATAAGAATTGTTGTTAAATTTATTTAAAGTTTCAACAAAAAATTGTCAAGTATTACTTTAGTGACACTAGTCAGGCTATAAAATTAATATATATATATATATATATATATATATATATATATAAAATAGCTGCAAATCATAATCCTATATCATGTCATCTTTACATATCCGATTTTTTCATTGCTTTTTTTCTAACCAAATCTAAAATATTCACGATTCTATAACTTATCTTATTTTTTAGCAATCCGTATTTCTGGTCCAATTTTTTCCTCCGACTTTTTGAAATACAACCGATTTATTACCGATGTGTTGGTCTACCGATATTTTATTATTCCTAAGTTGCTAACTAATTTTTTTTACAAGAGTACTTAACTTTTATTAGAAGAAATAGGAGAACAATACATCAGTTACAACAAATCAGAAGAAATAACTAGAGAATTAAGACACCCTCCTTTCTTTGCCAAGTCATCTGTAACCCCGTTTGCTTCTCTTAAAACATGTTGGAAAGTAACCTCCCGAGAAGAGAGTAAATCCGTAACCTTCAACTATAGAGATCTTAGTCACCAAGGAGGTTTACAGATAACAGAACACTAGTTAATAACAATAAGAGAATCCCCTTCAACAATCAAATAGCCCCTCATTTGTTTTTCTGTCCAAATCCTTAACCCTTGTGACAATCCCTCCAAATCAGCATGATTAGCAGTTGTTACACCATACGGACCAGCATAACAAAAAAGAATAGCACCTATATTGTCTCTATAAAGCCCTCCAAAACCAGTATTACTTGGGTTTCCAAAATAAGAGCCATCAAAATTAATATTGTAGCTACCCAAAGGCGAAGGAACCCAACTCAATCTTGGTCTGTGTTAAAAAATCGATACTTTAATCAAAATTTCCAAATTATTGAAAACATTGACTTTAGAAACTCCAAAGCCTTTCTTTGTGATCTTGAACCAAATCCACATCGTATTAAGAATTTTATATTTGCGTTCCTGAACCTCCAAAACCACACCATCGAAAACTCTTCTATTTCTTTCCAAGCATAATTCCCAAGTAATGGCACCCCTCGTAATATTCCTAATTATCACACCAATTTTAGGAAAGCCAACCAAAGAGAAATGCTTCAAAAAATGAATCAAAGAATCAGGCATAATCATGGAGATCCTATTTTCTGTAAAGCTCATTGCCAAATGTGAAAAGAAAATGGGAAAAACAAAAATAGATGAGCACATGATTCTTCATCCTTTTTACAAAACAAACAAATATTAACTAAAATCTTCCCCCTATTTCTCATATTATTTATAGTTAGCGCCTTACCTTGTAGCTTAACCCAAATAAAACCTTTAACTTTAAAGAGAATCTTCCACTTCCAAATATCCTAAAACTCTAAGTGGCTCCATCTAATTCGATCATGAAAAATCAGTGAATAGGTAGAGCGCACTAAAATTAGACCGTCCACTTCAGGTTCCCATACAACTTCATCATTCGCCACTGGAGACAAATAAACATCCGCCAAAACGTTGAGAATGCCCGCAATTTGATCTGCCACCACCTCAGGAACTCAATTATACCTTCAAGTAATGTTCCAAATAATAGAATAATCAACATTTACACCCACTTCATTTACCCTATAGCCAATACATCCGAGCTAACTATGATATGAACAAAAAATTCGTTAGAAACTTAGATCAATTTGGTTGTAGAATATTTGATATTTTGTGATCCTTCATTATTTCTTGATGCATGTCTACCATAGCAGATCGGGGTGCTCTATTTCTGAACTCTTGGTGGTTCGTGAGGTTCAGTTTTGTTTTACTTTTCCCTATTTTTGTTTGGAAAACTGTTTCATGTGGGCTGGACCGCATTTCTACAATATGTGGTCCAAAGGTATAAGTCATCTATCTTAAAGTTGGATGCAAATAGGTGGTCTATCTAAAAATAATTATAACCAACGGTCCAAATGTTTTCTCAATATAATTATTATTTCTAATTTTCATTTTTTTCATATTCATGATATCCATGTTAAAGATTTTATAACCTCTAAAAATTAGGATCAAATTATATTTAAAAAGTATAATTATTGCCAAGCTGCATTTCTACAATATGCGGGTTGGCCACATACAAACCATGTCCTCTCTATTTTGATGTAATTTCCACATTAATAAAAAGAAGTAATATTTGTCAAGAAAACAATTAGGTGTGGAAATTTCGTAATCTTGAGATTCGTGCTAAGAAAATCAGAAAAAAATATAAAAAACCATTTGAGTTATTGATTGCTTAGATCACGTCAGGCTGTTTACTCCAATACTATTGGGGCCCTAAAAAACGTTTTGCTTGTGGAGGCAAGGGTTTAAATTTTTTGTGTGGGGGTTTCTGTGTTGATGACGACATGAATGATGTTTTCGAAACTTCAATGTTTATTTTGATTTTGTATCGGATGTTGTTTTTATGGATGTAGATTTATAAGGTATAGAATTTATAAAAACAAAGTAAAACCTTATTTTAGGGTAAAATAGATGTTATGTATAATTTATTGCAATAGTTTTAGAGATTGAAATCCTTATTTTAATCACAACTATAGTGGACACGTCTAAGATGATCCATTTGAAGGTTTTTCAATGCCAAAATTGTAATTTCTTAGTAAATTTTGAGGTGAGGCTTTCGTAATTTTGATAAAACTGCAGCCTTATTAAACCATTTTCCTTTTGTAAATCACCGAAAATCATAATCGAAAATCATTGGTGTGATGTAGCACCTGATCAATGTACGAATCATCGTTATTTAAGTGAATTAATGGTAGCAGTCAGCAAACAAAACACATTGTTCAATCAAAAGTAATGGACAATTCATGCAAAATATGAAAATAGTTTTAAGTCATTGTATCAAGGAAACTGTGACATAATCAAAGAAGCTTCCTAATTTTAAGATAATTTCTTATTGTATAAAATAGCTTAAAAAATCAAGCAACAAAAAGATCCAAATAAAAGGATGAAGATCTCGTGGATCTAATTTAATCAATCTTTCATGAACTCAAATTCTAAATTCTCCTACAAATCATCTCCAAAACAAACTCTAAGAATTTCACAAAAGCATGTGAATATTACTATGTTAAATTGTTTATAGAGAACATATCACCTTAGACTAGATTTTTAGGTTTCATTTTTCTATAGGTCCAAATTTTCAAAACCTATATCATAGCATAAAGATAATATCCCATATTTTCTAACCTTCTAGACCAACTTTTTCCATTTTTATCCCCATCTATTTAGCCCATAAAAAGATATACTTTCTTGTAGACATGAGGGTGCATCCCTAGTATGAGGGAACACCCAAGTGGACCGCAGTTCCTTCTTGTTTGACTTATAACATGAAGGGAGGTGGGGAAAGGTTACACGTCTTCATGAGGTTATACTTCTACATGAGAGGGTTACACCTCTTCATGAGAGGGCACTTTCTCTTAAGGGGGGGGGGGGGGAGGGTTGAAGGTCTATAAATATACTACAACACACGTAAGAAATGTGTGAAAGCTCTTCTTGAGAGATAGAGAAAAAGTGTGAGAGAGAGTACAATCCCCCTCTTATTTGAGATCTAAGTAGAGATCCGGCCCTGAGTGATAAATAGTTGTACGTCATAATCGAGTTTGGACTGCTCCTATCGCATCTGTTGGAGTGTTTGTGAGTTTTCACCTCGCTCGGGATTTGTGGGTGGAATTGATGTTGGCAACTCTAGTAGTTATTGACGTGCATATGTGAGTTGATCATTCCTCTCCACATTTGTTCACAAAAATTGTTGTGCGAGTGCTCAGGTATGATACCTGATTTTCGGTTATTTTATTTTGCTTCTGCTTCGGCCATTGGACCGTATTTTTTTCCATCATTGGTATCAAAGCCATTGTGAAGTCGAGTTCCCGATTGTGCTCATATAATCGTTCCCTCCTTACTTGTGAAGGCTTAGCTGTCGTTAGCCAATGATGTTGCAAACTGCACATAATAGTTTTATTAGCAAGTGTAAAAATGATAATCTAAGTATCACAATGTATCAAACAAACCATGTGACATTCATATTAATTGGTGCAATTTTGTTGTTTTGACTTAGAATGGCTTCTAAAAATGTGATTGTGGATCTCACGAAAGGTGAAAAGTAGAATGGGAGCAATTTTCCTATGTGGCATAGGAAAATACAATACCTTCTAAATGAGCAATGTACACTTGAACACTTAACTACCATTAAGCAAAAACCTGAACATGGTGCCGCTGAAGAACTTGTCCGCGAATATGAGGCATGAGATAATGCTGACCGTAGCACTCACTTTACTTTGCTAAGTGCTATGGTTAATGACGTCATTCGTGAATTCGAGGGATTCATCAGACAAAGGCCATGTGGGATGCGCTTCAACAGAAGTATGCTGGCACTTACGCTGCTCGATTGTGAGCCTTATCTATGGCTTTTGAGACATACAAAATGTGTCGATGGCCGACCATGTCCAAAAAATGTCTTAAATGATACGTGACCAAGAGGCAGCTGAAAACAAACTCAGTCACGAGCAATAGATGCTTAGATTCCTTAGGTCTCTTCTAGAATATTGGGAAAACATAAAGTCATTGATGTTGCATAATGAAACTGTAACAACTTTTTCCCAACTTTCTCATCACCTTGAGATAGAGGTTGAGTTCTACTCATCTTCTGGAGCTGGAACCGCTCTTTGCCCAATCCAGCAAGACCTCGAGGTAAGTTTAGAAATGGGGTACCTCAAAGGAAAGAGCAACCTAAGAAAAAGGATGAGGAAAAAAAAAGACCAAACATAGACGCACAAAGGAAAATCCAAAATAACTTGCTACAATTGCGAGAAGAAGGGTCACTATGTATGTGAATGTCCCCAACCTAGAAAGGTACGAACTAATTTCCCTGGCTATACAAATGTTTGCACTCAGGTGCTTGTTGCTCATTCACAATTTACTGAGTGGATTGTGGATTCAACGACAAGGCATATATCAAGGGATCGATAAGAGTTCGTTGAGCTCCAAAATTTGCCGGTTAGAAGTCAGAAGATCTTTTTGGGGAATTGCGCATCAGAGGATGTGCTAGGGGTTGGAACTTACCAACTCTGATTTCAAAGTGGACATACCCTTCTTCTCCATGACGTCCTCTATGCTCTCGAAATGAGAAAAAGTTTGCTTTCAGTTCTATGTCTAGTTAGAGATGGTTGCTTAATCAGTTTCATGCTTAATTATGTTACCTTTACATTTCCAGATGGTTTTCACTATTATGGCCAGATTTTAATGACTTACTTATTTTGGATAATAATGACATTAATTTTTCCCTTCTTTCTACCTATATGACATCGTCATCCTTTTCCACCTCTTCTATTACATACAACTCTATAATGTGGCATGTTAGGCTTGCTCATATAGGAAAAGATAAGATGATCCGGTTAGCTAAACAAAGATTGTTGCCTTTATCCAAAATAGACCTACCTATCTATGAATCATGTATAGTTGGAAAATCAACTAAAAAGTCATTTCCTAAAGCAAAAAGAGAAATCAGTCTTCTAGAGATAATACATTCTGATATTTGTGGTCTATTTAATGAGATGACCCATGACGGTTCTCGTTATTTTATCACATTTATTAATGATTATTCTTGCTATGGATATGTATACCTAATCTCGCATAAATCACAAGCAATAGATTGTTTTCACCGTTTCATGCTAGAGGCTGAAAATACATTGAACAGAAGAATTAAGGTTCTTCGTACTGATCGAGTGCAAGAATACATATCTGATCAATTCAAGAAGCTTTGTGAGAATAAGGGAATCCGAAGACAAGAGACGATGCCTTACTTCGCAACAAAATGGTGCTGCAGAAAGAAGGAATCGTACTCTGATGGACGTGATGCGGTCTATGATGGCTCACGCCAACCTCCCAATATCATTTTGGAGAGATGCACTCCTCACTGCGATATATGTCTTAAACAGAGTGCCATCAAAATCCGTTCCCAATACCCCTTATGAGTTGTGGATAGGTAGAAATTCAAATCTTTCTCATTTACGTCCTTGGGGGTCAGCTGCACATGTTCACATCTCTTGTCAATTAGACAGGTGGTCTTTTGAATGCATTTTTATCAGATATTCTGAGCACTTTAAGGGATGTGTGTTATGTCATGAGCATGATGGTGGTGGGATAAAAGTAATGGAATCTCGTGATGTAGATTTTATAGAGACAAAATTCCCTAACAAAGAAGCGGTCTCGTAATAGTGGGAGTCTTTCCATGGTTGCCAATGATAGTGGGAGTGAGCCACTGGTTGAGAATGAACATATGACCCATAGTGAGTCACCGACCATGCTAGAAACACTTATTGAGAGTGGATCGTGGGTTAAACTTCGAAAAAGTTAATGTGGGAAAGTTCCTCGTAGACACTTGTCTCACATGCATTTTACTTGATGCTGATGAGCTTAGCTCATTCCAAGAGGCATTGAATTCTCCTGCTGTGGACCAGTAGATGTCTGCTATGAAAGATGAGCTTAGTTCTATGGAGCAGAATCAAGTTTGGGAACTAGTGGATCTGCCGCCTAATAGAAGATTAATTGGAAATAAATGGGTCTTGAAAATCAAGAGGAAGGCAGATGGAACTATAAATAAGTATAAAGCTCGTTTAGTGGCGAAAGGGTTCACCCAAGTTGAGGAAGTGGACTACGATGAGACATTCTCCCTGGTGGTGAGAATGACCTCGTTTCACCTAATCCTAACAATCGTTACACATATGGACCTGAAACTCTTCCAAATGGATGTAAAGACTACTTTTCTAAATGGTGACTAAATGGAAGAGATCTATATGGAGCAACCTAAAGGTTTTGTAGCCCTTGGCATTGAGCCCAAAGTGTGCAAGCTCAAAAAGTCCATATATGGTATCAGACAGTCATCAAGACAGTGGTATATCAAATTTCATAAGGCTATAATGACTTATGATTTTGAAATGCTTCAAGAAGTCCATAGTGTATACATTAAGAAGTATAAGAAAAGCATTCAGATATGGTCCTTGAATGTTGACGATATTTTATTAGCTGGGAATGATTTAGAGCAACTTGTTGCTACAAAGGAGTGGTTGTCCTCCAAATTTGAGATGAAGGACATGAGTGAGGCGAGTTACATACTCGGTGTTAAGATACATTAAAATCCCTCTCAAAGGGTTCTTACTATGTCACAAGAAATATATATCCATTGGATTCTTGAGCTATTCCGTATTCAAGACTCGAAACTCATAGACACTCCAGTTGAAAAAGGGCAGACTTATATATATCCGTAGACAGAAGCTGAGAGGAGCAAAATGTCCCGTGTTCCATATGTAAGTGTAGTTGGTAGTTTGATGTACGCGAGGCTCTGTACGCGTCCAAATATTGCTTATGCAGTAGGTCTTGTTAGCCGATATCAGAGTAACCCAAGACAAGATCATTGGCAAGTAGTGAAGAGGATTTTTTGATACCTTCGAGGAACCTCAGGTCAGATGTTATGTTTTCAAGGAACAAATTTGCGATTATAGGGATACAATGATGCTGATTAGGCAACAAACCTAGATAAGAGTAAATCGACTTCAGGTTATGTCTTCTTGTTAGGAGGCGGTGCAGTCTCATGGTGTAGCAAGAAGCAGTCCTGTGTCACTCTCTCGACTATGGTGTCTGAATACATTGCTTGTAGTGGAGCAGTACAAGAAGCCGAATAGTTGAGAAGATTCCTAAGGAACTTAGGTGTCATCGCAACTAGTAATGAGCCTGTCACTATATTTTGTGATAATATAGCAGCACTTACTTTTACAAAAGATCCAAAGTACCACAAAAAGTCAAAACATGTTGATGCTAGATATTATTGCACATGAACATGTGGTACTAACTCATATTCCTACAACTAAAATGATGGCGGATCCTATAACTAAGGTAACTGTCAAGACCGCATATCAGGCTCATGTAAGAACTATGGGACTCAGGACCCGATGCATTTATGTTACACTTGGTACCTTGTTATAATTAAATATGGGTGTTATTTTATGGATGGTTTCACTTTAATATACACGGGAGCACAACAGTATGAGATTATCATTTAATTTGTCGGCAGGCCAAAGCTCAATACTCGCATGAGTTACCCTTAGTTTCTAGGATATTGGAGGATAAGATATACATGTGGTATATTTATCGCCTCAACCAAGGGTTTGAGATGAGGTTCCATAAGGAAATTGACATGATTAGTTTAAATTGACATCACGAAGATCATGTAGCTTGTAAGTAGCCAAGAATGAACATCAAGGATGTTCAAGTTGACAAATGGATGTGACTGTGGGGCGTTAGGTGGCTACTAGTTGCATGGCTGTAAAAAGACTATAACCTACATGGTGTTAATTCCGACACACATTTGATGGCATCCACCATGACGTGTGATTCATACCACATGTGTTATATAAGTGACCAAAACACTTACTTGTGTAGAAAAAGAAAATCATGTACCTTTTTTCGCCACTGTACGAGGCCAATAAGTAGGTGGCTCGTGATGCCCTTATGGACCTTAGATTGCATTAAGAAAATTTACTTCGATCATTCACTTTGGCATGTACTAGTATGAGACTCATCTGGGACATTACTAAGACAATAGTCGGGGTCAGAGTATTATAATGTATGTTGTAAGGGAAGACCATTTGATATTACACTTTATTTTGGTACCATAAGAAAACAGTACACATTACGCAAGCATTGACAGTGATTGTGTACGAATGGGCTAAGTAATCTTTTGAGCTGGGCTCATGAGAGATTAGTTGAGAACTTATTCAGGTGTGGTCAAATCAAGTCAAGGCAAGTGGAGCAGTTTTTTGTTTTGCAGGTATTGGAGAGATGAGATTTTCCATGCCATGTGGTTGGAAACTTAGTATGGTTCTCTCTAACAGAATGTTCACACCAGTAGGTCGCACACCGCATTTTTCCCTTCGTATGAAAGAAAACTCATGATATGACAATGAGCGAGAACTCTTATTTGGGCATATAACCCTCCCACACAAGGGATGAGTGGGAGATGTAGACATGAGGGAGCATCCCTAGTGTGAGAGAGCAACCAAGTGGACCACACTCCTTTCATATTTGACTTACAACATGAAGGGACGTGGGGAAATGTTATAGCTCTTCATGAGCGGGTTACACCTTTTCATGCGATTACACCTCTTCATGAGGGAGTTACACCTCTTCATAGGGTTACACCTTTTCATGAGAGGGCACTTTCTCTCATTATAAAAAGGGAAGGGGTGGAGGTCTATAAATACACTACAACACACACAAGAAATGTGCGAGAGCTCCTCTTGAGAGATAGAGAAAAAGTGTGAGAGAGAGTACAATCCCCCTCCCATTTGAGATCTAAATAGAGATCCGGCTCTGAGTGATAAAGAGTTGTACGTGAGAGTCGAGTTTAGACTGCTCCTATCGCATATGTTGGACTGTTCATGAGTTTTCACCTCGCTCGGGATTTACGGTGTGGAATTGATTTCGGCAACTCTAGTAGTTGTCAAACGTGCCTACTTGAGTTGATCATTCATCCCCACATATGTTCACCAAAATTGTTGTGCAAGCATTCAGGTATGATACCCGATTTTTGGTTATTTTATTTTTCTTTCGCTACTGCCGTTGGGCCATATTTTTTTCCAACATTTCTAAACCCATTTTGTCTCACTTAAAGTGTTTCTCTCTCTCCTTATGAATCTCCCAAACCCCTCTCTCTCCGTATTTCTCCCAACTCTTTCTCTCTCTCTCTCTCCATGTGTCTCTCTCTCTCTCTCCTTGCTTCCCCAAATCCCTCTTTCCTTCTCTCTCTCTCTCTCTCCATTTGTCTCTCACTCCGCCTCTCTCCCCTTGTTTAGC
>NW_006499810.1:3915588-4051450 GCF_000471905.2 Amborella trichopoda
TTCTTAATGGAGTACCCTCATTTCTTATTGAATTACCTAAAAAACAATATTTATAATGTAATTTTAATAATTTTTTCGAATTTTTTTTAAGCTTTATTCTGACCGATTCACCCGATTCCCGATCCGGATCGCCGATTCGCCGATCCGGATTGATTTTTTGGAAGCCCGATCAAGGTCACCGATCCGTTTTTTAAACCATTGGTTATAACATATCGTTATCATGATTTAATGATTTTGAACCGTTGTCAAAAAATCAGAGTAGATGATGCTCTCGTAGTGAACCTATATTATTTCATATGATAAATAACCAATGGCCGAATTTCATGACTTCTCCTTATCTCTCAGGAAAAGGAAAAGACAAATTTTTTAGCTACCATGAAAAAAAAAATGAAAAAAAGGAAAAAAATGCATGTAAGCATTCAATTAGGTAGTAGGATACGAAGAAGATGGACATATTATTTAAGAAAAAGAGTTCCAAAGTGCCCCACATATCCCTGTAATCTTGACTATGCTCCTTGTGTCCTTGTCTGCCAAACTTCTATCTCCCACCTCATTTGCCTATAATTTCCACCATTTAATTTTCAGCTTCTTTCACTACAATGTTATTTTATGATTGGATGTGGCCTATTAAATGATTTAAAAAACATCCGGTCAGTATGGAATCGCCCGATCTGATTTGGGAGTTAGTCACCCCATTTTATTTTTGCCTATATATAGGAAAATGATTGAGTCTAGAAAGGAAACGGCAGTCCACACAATAAAATTGCGATTCTCTATAGTAAAACAGTGATCCGGGCCACTGATTCGTTGATCTGGACCGGGTTTGCCGATTCACTATTTTTTGCATGTTTTTTTGCCGGTTCACTATTTTTTCCGTACAGTAAAATGACGATCTAGACAGCCAATTCACTGTCCATACCTAACTTTTGGGGTGTCCAATCTGGATCATCAACCTGTTTTTTTAATTTATTGGCCCTATTCATTATTAAGTCGAATAAGGAAATATAGAATGCCTTAAGAGCATAAAGAAGTATAATACGCCAAGAAAAGTAAGATTTACCCATTTATAAATGGATTAGAATAATACAACCTTCAATGTTGAAACAGAACAAATTCATTTGGACAACGACTAGAGACTCTGACTTATTTACCCACGAAAAAGATTAGAGACTCTACTTCGCTTGCAGTCACGGCCATAGTTAGAAGTTTGTTTCATTAGGAGTGGAATATATGAAATGCCTTAGGGGGATCCACTTTCATGAGAAATTTATTTGAAACTCTAAATTGCAGAAGAGTTTGGTCTTGTTTTGTGAGTGTTTTGTCGGTCTTTCTATGAAATAGGGATTCATTCTCAATTTCTTCTTCTTTATGATTGTATTTGGAAGTTGCATCCTTTACTAATGAAATCTCACTGTTAAAACAAAAGAAAAAATTGCAAAACACTTTCTTTCATAAATGTATAACGTTTTTTAAATAATGAAATGCGTTAGACTAATAAAGTGCTAAAATACCATATATAGATTAAAAACTTTGTGAACTGATATTCTTCCTTTTGCTTAAACAATAAAACGTGGATCACTTTTGAAGGTAAAAGCTGCAATCCACATATGTAATATACGAATCTCCTTTCTAGGAAACTACCCACCCACCCAATTTTTTTACCTACTTAAAGAGTGATAAACACTCACAAATTTAGGTTGCTGACTTGAACTTCAGAACTCTTGTCTACACTCACAAATTTAGGTTGCTGACTTGAACTTCAGAACTCTTGTCTTACTTTCTTGTGAGATGCACGGTTTTGTTATTGTCATTATAATGTGGAAAGGTTAAAAAAACACCTGTATTTATATTGCATGAAACGAAATCCTGATTGGGGTCCTGGTTTTCCACAACATTAGTGATTCTCAAAATAAAAAAGAATTATCTTTTTAGATGCATGCAAAATATTTCCTCTCTAGAAATATTAAAAAAAAAAAATTCCTCTCTAAATTGGATAAGGGTATCTAGACAAAAAGTTTCAGGATTTTACAACCCAAAACACATCCTCAAATCGCCACGAATCTACTTCTACCTCAAGCCATGAATTTGGAGCTCCAAAAATTGTGTTACATGTAATGTCTTTTAATGAATTGAAATGAACAATCCAAAACATAGGTCACAAGATAGATCACAGTTAAGGTTCATTGTTTTTTTGTCGTAGATTCATTATTGTAGCGGTCAAGATGATAGACTTTTGAACTTTTGAATGCTCCACCTCCGAGATGGATTTTGGAATGTCGATGCACTATATTAGGTACATCTGGGCCCTATGTCGTACCCTTGGTTACAAAGGGAGTGTTTTTTTTCTTTCGATTATAATTTTGCATATGTATCTTCAAATTAATGACAATTAAAAATATTTATCACAGAAAGAGATAGATAACGAATTGGGCCATGAAGTAGGTTACCCTAAACTTGTGTTGGGTCACAATCAGCATTTATTGTAGGCTCTCTTTACAGGGTCTTGATATGGTGATTGTGCAGTATCCATAGCCTTCGAAAATAACTTGCAGACGGAAAGAAGGAAAATATATTCCAAGTGTTGTAGTTTTCTTTTAGAAACCGTTGAAGCAGCACTAATATCGTCTGGTAAATCTTATTAAAATGGAGAACGGTTTGATAGGGCTGCAGCCCTATCAAAATAAGTAAAGGCACATCAAAACTCATCAAAAATTGTGGTTGACAACAAAAGGCCTTCAAGTCGATGATCTCAATTTTGACCGTTATGGTTGGGAAAGAAATTAAAATTTCAAGCCTTAAAAAATTATATATATTTTTCTATATTATCCAGACCATCAATTTTCCTTTAAATATTTTTTTTTTCAGATCCTTCAAAATTTATAATAAGTGTCCAAAATTAATTTTGGAGCAAGTTTTCGATATCAAATTGTCAGATCCTCCAAAATTTATAATAAGTGTCCAAAATTAATTTCGGAGCAGGGTTTCGATATCAAATTGCTTTCTAGGCAAAAATTCCAAATAAGACTTTACTGTTATGTTTCCTAAATATCAGGCTTTGTAAAAATTGTATGTATTAAACAATTCATTAAGATAAGATATTTATTTTTTAAATAATAATAATAATAATAATAATAATAATAATATAATAATAATAATAATAATAATAATAATAATAATAATAATAAATCTCAATGTTTTAAAGAATAGGGGGTCCTTGATAGGAGATGGGAGACAGGGGCTTCAATAGTTAGGCGACAAAAAAAAAAAATAACAAGCTCACGTGAATACTCGTGCCACGGATTAGGACGGTGAGTCCGACCCCATGGTTACGCCATGTCACCATCAGATATAAAGGAAATATTCTACGTCAACTATCCACACATGAACGCCTAAAAGCCTAGACCCCTCTTCATTCCAGATTTGTTCGCGGATTTCGCGCGATCGATGTAGGAACCGGGGTCCCAACCGGCCCTAGTAATCATCCCCGTATGTTGTAAAGTTAAAGCACATGTAGAGATGGCAACAGGTTGGGTACGGATCGATCCGGCTGGACTCGATTTCAAATCAAATATTTTTCAGATCAAGGTTTTGGATCAGATCAGATCAGTTGGGTCCAAGAGTTGTACATCATATTATTGACAACAAAGTCACAATCATCCGTCATTAGATTTCAAGCCATTTAATTTGTCATTTAATAGATAAAAATGATTATGAGTTTTTATTGTATACGATCCTTAATACACCCAAATGAATAGGGCTTGCAGTATTTTATCTCCAAAAGTTTATATGTACCGGCCGGGTTCCAACCAGACTCGGACCCGGAGCTTCCAGGTTTTGGACCTAAACCCGACCTGTGAGTCCAAATGTTAGACCCATACCTGGACCCGTATCAGGTATACCCGGTATTCCCCAAACACGTCAGGTCCAATGCCACCCCTAAGCACATGGGTTTAAACCAAGAGCGAGCTTACTATGCCCCCCGAGGAGCATACTGTACATTGGATCCTTTAGTGATACTTTATTTTAATAAAATAATTTAGATTTTTAGATCTTAACCGCCCATATCATCCAAAAACTAGACAGACTCTGCTCAATCTTTAAGATTTTATTTTATTTCCAACAGATAAAGAAAACATTGAATTTTCTCTCTTTATATATTATATTTGAGGTTTATAGCTACATAGAAGAGGTTACATCCCAAAATTACGGAAACCCAAAGTAATTTAGGTTTTGCTGAGGGGGTGAATAAAGGAATTGCTCATGTTCTCCTTGCCATCTAATGTGGGAGGGTTGACGGGGTGCAAGAAACTCTTTAAAATTCAAATGTTAGCATGGTAAATAAAATGGTATGCAAACCGTATCTTATTTGTTTTGCTTGTACGTGGGAAAGGTACCTATAAAATAAGTTACAATTAATTAATTAAGAACTTTTCAAAGGATAAAGATAAGGTGTGAGTTTTGGGAGTGATAGGCTTGAGTGTCATGTCTCCTCCTCCCTTGTAGGAGGAGGCTTCTTAAAATTTGCTAAGGTGTTGCCGGATGAGCCCATCTATGAATTTTTGGGTGCTCATGAATCGTAGGCACCTCATTTTAAAATTGAAAAATTTCGTGATATTTTTTATTCTTTAGGGTCACACTATTCTGTAAAACCCCTTCCGTCTTCGCAAGCACCCTCTTCCCCAACGTAGGCAAGTCCTGGTTGAAATCAAAATTCCTATGGAGAGCATGATAAATTGGGGACACCGTCCCATTGAATAAGAGGCTTCCCGCCAACGTCCTTATATCTACAAAGCCGAGCATCTCCCAATAGGTGATGCTCAAAGGCCACTCTATCCATTTGGTAGGCTCAAGGACACGAAGTGAAGTCCCCCTGATGAAAGAGGCATCTGTGTAGGAATTGGTTCACAGTTCTCCTTCACAGGGCAGTTGATTTACGTCAAGGACTTTCACTTCAAAGGACAAAACAAGTTGTGCCCCGATGGGGCACACACACCCGAAGGCTCAAAACAACACTCTCAATATGTACACGTGCAACCACTGCATTTTTCTATACACGCATGCGTATCTCTAGAGGCCAACTTAAGTGACGCCTCATCAGGGCATACACATGATCAGACGTGCATACGCTCAAAAATGTGTAAACAGGAACAAGCACACCTAAGTGCATACCTGCGTGGACTTCAGGCACAAAACCCCGTAAGTACCATGACTCAGGATCGGGCATGCACAAACTCAAATACACGTGCGTTTAGAGACGCGCAAAAATAAGACCAACCATATGCGTGTACGCAGATCAGAGGCAT
Source organism: Amborella trichopoda (assembly GCF_000471905.2). Next base: position 3,920,892 of record NW_006499810.1, read on the forward strand.
ATGTCACAATGCACACGGGCATAATCGAACACACGCAAGACCGAGCCCCGACTCAATGTGCACACACCAAGACTCAGGAGCGTGCAAGCAGCCTTGTATAGGCATTCACAGCTAGAAACGGGGTTTGCTCACACTAATCTCACATAACAGAGCCGAGATTTGGATGGAAAGCCCACAACACACGAATACAGGCATAACCATGCCCGAACACTATCAATGCGAACACACATGACTATAGCTGAAGGCAGTGAAGAGCCTTGAGCGAAGGGACTCATGCTCGCAGAGCTTAGCAGATAGCGAGAATGGCTCTGAAAGAAGCAATGGAACAGTCGACCAAGCACTTGGTACGCAACGGAAGAACTGAGGAAAATGGAGATTTGCATCTGAGAAGAAAATGAGCAAAAAGTAAAACCAAATCAAAGAGAAAGGACCATACCTTGAGGTGGGGCAGGGCTCATATTGGCCATTGCTGCAAATAAAACTTGATGGTGAGAGATTTCGCTCGAGGATGGTGGTGAAAAGGGGCGCATAAAGAGTTATGGCTTTTACCTTAGGTAAAAACTTAGGGTAAAAATGAGGAAAAGATAACTCTATGCGTCTTTTTATACTGACGAAGGAATGACGTGCTGCGCAAGCAAATGGAACGTCGCGTGGCCCCATCACAAGGACACATGGACAACGCGCAAGTGAAACGTCGCGCAATCTTGTCCCAAGGAAATGCAAATGGCGCGCGGCTTCGCCATAGAAAGAAGTACAAAGGATGCATGACTTTGCCATTCCACGTAGGAAACTGCGAAGGTCACACAACTCCGCCACTCTGAACACATAATTTTGTTCTTTTAGCAGTGCGCACGTCTTCGACAGGAAACCACCGATTTCAGGTCTGCACACATATACGACCCCTGCCAAATGCCTTCAATTTTTCCCCTCTTGAGTCCATTGCCACTGCTTCTCTTGGGCATGCAAATAAATGGGTCCATTCACAGACCCACACAAACCCTTGGCTTGGCCAGAGGCTTTGCACACACTCATGCACAATTACATTTGATAGGCAAGGGAGTCATTCCCCTTATATTATCTACACACACTGAACCTGCAGTGTGTTAAAAAAAAAAAAAAAAAGAACATGGGGTCTTTGTGAAAACCAGAAATAACACACATCCCAAGGGATGAAATGAAAACCTGACAAGACATTCAAGCCATAGAAGCCAAAGGACTAGCATACCAGGCGAAGAAAATCCCCTGTTCAATTTCTTACCCCCACTTTCAAAGGAGATAAGACTGATCACAGAGAGATAGAAGAGAAGACACACCATGAGAAAGAAGAAGTACAAGCTGCGAACCAAGAAAGAACATTCAAGCTAAAGGAAAATTTTTTTTATGAACAAAATAGATTACAAAATTGTGGTTACAATTATCGGTAACTACAAAATAGAAGGATTTGATCTAAATAAGACCCCCATCTAGGGATACACCATCCAAATACGTCGCCTCCTTCTACAACTACAATCTCTTGAAGAAAGCGGTATTCTTCTTTCCAGAGACAGCATGGAATACCTTGAAAAAACCACTCTCTTCTTCTTACCATTTGCTCAAGGAGGCGAACCAGATGGAAGTTAAGGGAGCAACAACGAGCAAAGATTTGAACATATGAGCACCTGCTGGACATGTTGGCGATATGCCCACGCACTGAACATTGAAGTTACTGAAATCATTCAAGCGGGCAACTACCATGAAAAGGATTACAGGCCAGATAAAATCACAATAACCCGTCATCATTTTCTGATGGACGAGATTGGGTTCAAGCTTGATGACCTTTAAAATCTTGTGCACTGCCTTGAACTTTGTTTTCAGAATCTCTAGAAAACCTTATAGATCTAGAGGGAGCTCACCGTCGATCACAGGATCATCACGATAACCTTTTATGGCTCGAGCACTAGTGCTAGCTAAAGTCATGGCATCACAAAAAGAATGACTCAAGAGGGAAAGCACTCTTTCTTTCTCTACATAAAGAAGATGGTCGAAAAAACAGGGCATTCCAAAGCAAAAAATGCTCCACTCTTCCTCTACCCCCGCTTTTATAGGCCAATTCATTCATAGAGCTGTCACAGAAACATGTTGCCTCCTTGGCAATGCTTCGTCTGACTGCAAGTCAATGTCCCATCACTTCGCCTCCCTGGGGATGCTTCATCTGACCACAGGTCAATATCCTGTCAATTCGCCTTCCTGGCAACGCTTCATTTGCTCGCGGTTCTGTCACGAAAATGTTTCGCCTTCCTGATGACACTTCATCTGCTCATGGGTCCGCCACCGAAACACAGCTTTGTCAAAAGAGTTTTCTTCAACTCTTCGCAGCACATGCATATCGCAACCTTGGTGTGCCTTCCCTCACAAACACACAGCTACGTCACATCTCCACCCTCTTACAGCTCACCGAAGGTACTTGTTAACCCAGGGAGCCTTATGCTAACAAAACCCCTCTATCTTATGCCTTGTCAAGGAAGGGAAGCTAGGCATGATTAGCATCCGACAAAGTCCATCATGAGTAAAAGATAGCTTTTAGGCGGACATAGTCACAAAACTATGGGTAAAATTGCCAAAGAAAAATAAAAAAATGGGGCATGGTGAAAACCCGCAAGGGTGCCATGAGTAAAAATGATAGGCAGGCATGGGCATGAAGCCATGAGTAAGAGAGTCTTAAAAATGAAAACCGGGCATGGTGAAAACCCAAAAGAGCACCATGAGTAAAAGAGGAAATCAAAGGTGGACGCGACCTCAGGGTCATGGGTAAAAGAAGCTCAATAAAAGGAGTTGGTGAAAACCATTCTTGTGGCACCACTCTTACCAAGTTTAGGTAAAAACCCAAAAGGGCACTTAGACTAATAAATAGGTTGATGCAGCTTTGTAACCAGAAACGACTTCAGCCATCTACAGAAATAAAATTTGAAGGTACTAGGTGCAATCCAAACCAGCCCTTCTCCAACAGCTAGATTGGGACAAAACACCCACCAAGGGCACCCACTAGTCAGCCCTAAAGCCAAAATGAAGTTCTTACAACACTGAGATGGGTCCACCAAAGATCCTAAGTTGTTACCACGCAGCTAGATTGGGACTAAACACCTACAAAGGGTATCCACTAGCTGGCCCCAAAGCCAAAATGAAGTTCTTACAACACTGAGATCACGTCCGCCAAGGACCCTCAGCGGTTACAAATAAACCAACTAGATTGGGACAGAATGCCCACCAAGGGCACCCACTAGTCGGCCTCAAAGCCAATATGAAGTTCTTCCAACACTGAGATCAGGTCCACCAAAGACCCTCAGCTGTTACAAATAATAACAACTAGATTGGGACAAAATGCTCACCAAGGGAACCCACTAGTTGGTCCTTTAAGAGATGTTGTTGAGATGGAACGGTAAGCTGTTGCGCAAGGCACCCTATCAGCACTCTCTCCTAGAAAACGAATTCTAGTAGCATTGGGATGGAAGCCCTTAAGAAAGGCCCCCTGTTGCTAAGGTCAACTTCGGTCATCCCCTAGAGAAGAAGCTTAGCATGGTCCCCCCCTCAAGGATGGTGTTGACGCCAGTGATCAAGAAGAAAAATACTGTTGAGAGGAATTAAAAATGTCTTTGTAGGGATTCGAACTATGAACTTCAACATCAGATTTTGTTTTGAATGCTACACTTCTCATTTCTCTCGAAGAGCAGCATTCGGCGAGGGAAGTTTTTATACACCATTTTTGACGTACTTCTATTCTCGAGTCGCATAAGGAGTGAGCCAATGACAACATGGTCCTACTGGTACTTAAGACACCGCCAGACCATGGGAACACTGCAAAATAAGCCCAAAAGTGGGCAACTTTGAAAATAACATTGGAATGGCCTCAGACAAAAATAAATTGGGCAGTTTGGGAAGCTCGAATGATGCTCACAAAGTTTTGTTACATTCGGATGATATTTGACATGATCAAGGTGAAACTCAATTCTCAAATCCTGCTCCTATTGTGTTGAAAAGATACCTCATAACTACAAACCTATTTTCTAGGCATCAAAACATTACCAGACCACCACCATCAGATCAAGAGCATCAGAAAACCCCTAAGGACCAAATTTGGGCTCAATCCAACAATTCAAGACCATTCCAAGCCCAAATTACCACAAATGGGTAGGTTTCATACTATTACGATGTGGCCTCAATGAACCAGTTGCCATATTTGGAAACTGTGTTTTCACCCATTGGGATGATTTTCAAGTGCTCATAGATCGCTCATTTGGAATTGGAACAAGCTCTAAACCTTGAAGACCTGGTCATTTTGACATATTGCACACGTCATGGCATGGTTCGAGACAAGAAAACTTCTAGAAAGAAGGTGGGCCCAAAAGCATGAAAATCAAACGTTTTGAAAGAGGACATCTCATACTTCGAGAGGACATAACTTGATATCAGGGTATCAGATCGATGCAAATATGGGTTTGATGCGACCACATCGAGAAGAGGTACAATTTGGTATGATATTTACATTTAACTGAAAGCCAGATAGCGTGAACTTCAATGTTGAAGATGACAAGAATTTCCCGGTCGCCGGAATCCCATTATTCGGTGACTTCTCAGAATTGGAATCAAATGAAGATCAAATCAGACAAATCTAACTATAGAATGATCATGACAATGTCCTCTTTAAATCAAGATATAAAAGAGGATTCGAAACACCACGGATCGCACTACATTGGCGATCAAAAGCTATGAACTTGACCGGATTTTTACCCTTTGGGAAAAGTTCATTTCAAGGTGATCAAAAGAAATCAAAATGTTCAGAATCTATCAAGCATCAATTTTACGATAATGGATCGTCCCAACGACTGCCACAAGAGTCCGAAAAATCTCCCGAAGTCTAGCAATGGCGAGAGGCCCCTCGAGCAGGGATTGTTTCGTCATTAGCCCAAAAGATTTAAGGGGTATTTGGGTCATTATGTCCAAAAAATGGATTTTATTTTAATTCATTTAATGTGTTATTTGTAGCAATTTATCTTAGTTTTCAGTGTTCCACCCATGTTTGAGGGTTTCTTTATATAAACAAGCTTAAGTCAATTGTAAACGAGTTGGATTATTCATTAATGCAATTGAGGTATTAGCTTGTGTTTACTCGGCTTTGCTTCTAATTCTTAGATCCAGTGGAGACGAAAGAGAAAAATTTTAGAGAGAGAAATTGCCCTTTGTTCAGGCACCCTAGCCTACCCTGTGGTTTGCACGCACCAACCGTGACTCACAGAGACCTGCGGCCCGTCTTTCTCTCTACTCTCTTTCCTTCTTTCATCGCGTGATAAGTTTTTGAACCACAATACCTGCAACCCCGTGTCTCTCTATTTGTGCCTCTCTCTTTTCTGCCTTGCATAGTAACTCAAAACCACAATAGACTTGAGGTCCCATCTTTCTCTCTATGCCTTTCTATCTTTCATCGCATCATAAGTTTCGAATCCACGGTACCTGTGACCCCACCTCTCTCTTTTTTACCTCGCGTAGTAACTCGAAACCGCAGCAAACATGCTGTCCCGCCTTTCTCTCTACGCCTTTCTCTCTTTCATCGCGTGATAAGTTTCGAAGCCATAGTTCTTGTGACCCCATCTCTCTCTTCATGCCTCTCTCTCTTCTACTTCGCGTAGTAATTTGGAGCCACAGCAGACCTGTGGTCTCATCTTTCTCTCTACGTCTTTCTCTCTTTCATTGCATGATAAGTTTCGGAGCCACAGTGCCAGCAACCTCGTCTCTCCCAAAGTGCCTTTCTCCCTTCATCCCACTATTCATCATATGCTCAATTTGATACCTCTAAGAGTAGTCTCAAGAGTCTTAAAACTCGGTTCATCGCTCTAACTTCCTCTCTGTACGGTGGAGTCAAGTTGTGAGAGATATACACACTTTTACCCTCGCTCACTCGGATGGAGTCATCCTGAGTAGGTAGTCGAGAGAGTTTGGACTCTCTAGTCACTCTGATCGTCAAGTTTCGCAGCGTTTGCATGAATAGAGGGACCTCTGTCATCCCTTCCCCATCATCCTTCATTTGCAAGCCAATCCTTGTTCAAGAGAACCATTACAGAGGGGCACTTTTGAGTCCACATTGCAAGCTCCGAAGTAAAAGAACGAGATGACACATCAAAGTTTAAGGAGAGTTCGTGTCCAAACCATGCTGGGAGACAGTCGGAGGGCTTCATGACTGTTCTAAGAGGGTGACTGCCCAGGTGTATCCCCAAGCCCGCAAACGATGAGGTAAGTGTCTAAAACACACCCTTGTCGAAAAATCTCTCTTGTTGTTGGTTCCTATCTGCATAAAGAAGAGTGCACGTGTATGCTTAAAACACGTCCTGCACATGCACCCCTCGCAGTTGTGTGCGAGAGGGTTTTCTCTCATTAAGAAAACCAGGCCCCGACCAGCCGTGTCTGGACCTGCCGGACCACATCACAGCCCAACCTGCAGGTCGATACTTGGGTCTCACAAGGACTAACTTGTCACTGTTACATATTTTTATCCATAGGTCCATTTCAAGCAATTCTTAAACTGTTGGAAAGCTCTCGGGCTCTAATTCAAGTTGGGATACGTTTTGTGTATTTTTGGGTCAATTATATTGGGTCACAAGGTGAATGACAAAGAAGTAGATACTTGAGATACGGTGGGAAAGAGAAAATTTTCGAGGGATCATTCTTTTGAATGACCAATACGTCGATGGATGCTTTTGATCCATAAGACATCGAACTAGCATTGCTATATTTGAGTCAGTGTGGTTGAAAGGTATTTGAAGATCGGGATCTGAAGTGATAGTCAACAGGAACTGTGCTATCTTTGAGCCTATCACACTCCTTATTGTAGTCACTCCAATGCTACCTGGGAAGCTACCAGTGTAAGCATCTTCGACTATAAACCTTTTTCTTGGAATCTCGTTCTTCAATCGAATGGGATTTTGATTTAGAAGAAATGATGGGAAGATGAATCTCTGGCTAATTGAACTTCTTGTTCGCCTTCGATTCTGAATCTTGGGGTCCACAGGTTCTGGCCTTTTGGTTTGGGAACCTAAGGGTTGGTTTCTATTTTCTTAAGGGTTTGCAAGCATGGCAATTCAAGATTTGGAGGAAGCAGACGCATCATATCCAAGCCTCCATGAAACTCTTTTTTTTTAAAATATTTTAGAAGGTTGAAGATAGATTCAATTTTGAAATAAAAACAGAGTCTCGGGCTAAAATTCTAACCCAAGAAATTAAGGGTTTTTTTTTTTTGAAAAACTCACAAAACACAAAGGGGAATTTTAAAGATGGATGAAAAATTTTGAAAAACAAAATTTAGTAAGCAGTAGAGGCTCATACTACCTTGAATCTATCTCTTCTTCTTCCTTTTTTTTTTTTTTTGTTCATGAGCTTCCCAAACCTCTACTTGGGACTTTCAAGACATGGAATCACTTAGTACTTCTTCATCTTCCAATCTTCGCTCCTACGTCACAATTTAAGGAATACTTTCTCTTATTTTTGAGAAAACCGGTGTCTTGGATAATATGGGATGCTGCCTTAGAGTTCTCAAAATATCATTGGCCTCCCAATTTAGTTCATCCACTACCACTCCTTTGAAGTTTAGATAGTCGAGGCTTTTTAGGTTTCCTGACAAATGTCGTACTTTGCTTTCTAATGCCATTCTAACTTGAGAAGAGAAGAATTTCTGGAGATTTTGGAGAAGAGACGAAAATATAAGAGAATTTCTATTTTTTATCTCCCTGTGGTCCCTTTCTGGTGTTCAGCCCGATGGCCTTTTTTCCAATGCTCAGGTTTCCTTAGGATTTTGTGCCCAACGGCTTTTTTTTCTTTGCCCTAGGGTCCCTTTTGGGTGTTCAGCTCAGTGGATTTTTTTTTGTTTCCAACGCTCGAGATTCCTTTTTTTCATCTCCGCAGAATTTCTTTTTTTCTCTACCGCTAAGGTCCCTTTTGGGTGTTTATCCCAGTGTCGTTTTTTTTCCAACACTCGAGAATCCTTTTGATTTTTCATCTCGGTGAAATTTCTTTGTTTTTTTTCTTTTTTCTTTTTAAGAAGATGCAGAAAGAGGAGAAGGAGAAGAGTCGGTGGCTTTTTTTTTCCCTTCTTGTGGCACTTCGTCCTAAAAAACAGATAAGAACTCGATCATCCTTCCTTCTTCCAAGTGGCCGGGAGGTCCTAGCCTTGACTATGCTTAGATTTTCCTTGCCCCTAGTTGGTATCTGATACTTTCTTGACAAATATTGTCCAATTCTTATAGAATATTTCCGTATTGGATTGCTTCACTGGAGCATTGATCTTCAAACTCAGAGTTACTATCAGCTTCATAGTCCTTCAATCTCTTGTTGGGTTGGCTAAGCTCAGTTTCTTTTTTCTTTTCTTTTTTTTTTCTTTTTTTTTTACTCCATTGATGTCATGGAGTAGTGTGCCTGAGCAGAGCATGGATGCCCCACTTGACTTATTTGAGAGGGAGAAGTAAGTGATCACCCCACGCCTTTTCAGTAATCTTTTTCAGTCGGAATTTCATGTTTCTCTTGGGGAGTATATCGCCTCGAGACTTGTTGGGAGTTTTTAAATAAGACGTGGGCCTCATCAGTTGCCTCTGCTTTATTTTCATCATCAAGTGAGGGTATTCTTTTCAAATGGCAGGCTGCGCCTATAGGGTCTTCTTATTGAGATCTTTTCGCTTGAGGGGATAACATGATTTAATCTTCAATGTCTGGTTCTTTTGGAGATAGAGAGCTTTCAATTCTTGTGATATTTAGATCTTTCTCAGTTCCTAAATTGATGTCTAAGGTCTCCTCGACAATAGCCTACTACAGTCGAATCTGGTCTTAAACTGCTCAGCTTGGAACATGAGTTCCTTAGTGGGAGGTTCTTCGTCTGGTTCAAAATTTTCATCTGCAGGTGAGTCGGCATTTGTTTCATTTTCATTTTCTTCCTTGACTTTGTTTAGGTTTTAACTGGATGTGTCAAGGGGCTTGACTGTATTTTTTATAATCGGAGAGGTGATGGTGCTAGACAAGCTTCGCACAGGATGCTTGTTTAGGCATCGTGCGCCAACCCGTTTTTTGAGTGTCATTGTATCCCCTTGATGGATTCAATAGATTGGGGAGTGATGCTCCAATTTTTAGTAATTTCCCTAGTTTGCTTGGCAGTTGAGGAGGTGGTAGCGATAACATGGACTCCAATTATAAACAAAGAAAGTTGTCATTCTAACAGCTCTTATTCTGGAGGAATTTCAAATTATGGCCTTCGATTTTGGACGAGAATCAGTCTTTCGATAGTCAAGACCTTGAATTTCTCCAAGAATAAAACTTGGATGTCAAGAAGATTTAAGTTTGCATTGAAGCTTAGAAGTGTGCAACCCAACCCTCTTCGATTGTCGGTGTTTATTTTAACATGAGGGGGATGAGTAATTTCCTCAGCATGACCTTGCCCATTTTTTCCAAGGCCAGAGCCGGCGCAGTACTCCTGAGCCAATAGCATATTCCATGCCGTGCACAAACCAAAGTAGTAATGACTACAACAATTTTTCAATTTCTCGGACAGTTTGTAGTCATCAATTGTCTGACGAGATGATTTTTCCTGCATTACATGGATCATGGCGTATTTTTTCCTATGTTACATAGATCTCTCGGATTTTCAATTTTTCAGAGAGTTTCTCTTGTTTTTTTTTTACCTTATCTGAATGTATGCTAGCCACTCATCCGGCAGTTGGGAACTTCAGGCATTGGTGCATAGTGGAAGCCACAACAAGATTTTCATGTAGTCATGGCCTGCCAATTGCTAGATTGAAGGAAGGTTCAATATCAAGGAGATAAACCTCACTATTTAGACCACTGACCCAATCTTAAGAGTGAGAGGGATGATCCCTAAGGTTTGACTTTGAGCCCCATCATAAGCTGCAACTAAGATGTTTAAGGCCTCAAGGTCAGTTTGTGATAACCCCACTCTTAGAATAGTTTTCAGGGACAAATGTTCAGATATGCCCCATTGTCAACCATCACTCTCCTGATTTCATAACCTCTCATGAAATGGTGATATAAAGTGGATCGGTGTAAAAAAGATCAAACTCCAGAGGCATATCATCATCAGTAAATGTAATGGGTTCGGTGCCATTAAAAGGTTGATCATGTTGCTCAGCTCTTCGGGTCTAATATGAGTAGGGACATGAGTCCTTCCCAGTACTTCCTCAATTTGGGCTCGATGAATGGGGTGAGTTCTTCATTAGATCCATGGTAGAAATGGATGCTGGAATTTTACTGAGATGAGCTGACAAGTTGTATTGTGTGATAGGCTCAACAATGTCCATTTCTTGTTCCTTTGTTGTTTCATTGGGCATGCTGGGATTTTGATCAACTTTGAGAAGATTCCCAAGCCTTTCTTTTAGAGTGTCGACCATCAATCGAGGTGGCTTGAAGTGACTTCCTCTCCTCTTGATCCTAAGGGAAAACTAAAAAAGCATCCTTATGGTTTTTCCTTTTAAAGTCTCCCCTGAGTGACTTATTTTCAATCATCATAATGGCAACTGAGTTGGCGTTCTTCGGGGGTTCAATTTCAACTTTCTTCCGTTATTGAGGAGTGGATTGATAAATATTCCCATCTTTTGATTAGAGGCCTCCATAGGTGCATTGGTGGGAGTGTGGTTGATAACACCCTTATCTAGGACTTCTCAGATGATGCGCTTTAAGTTATAGCAATCTTCAGTTATATGAGTGTGATTTCTATGGTATCCACACGATCTGGATTTGTCTTTAATCTCATACTTTGGTTGAACAGGGTCTGAAAATATCGTGGACAATGGTTTCTGTAGTGGTGCAAGGTTACCTTCTGGAAATGGCCACTTGTATCCAGCGTTAGCGTTATTACTGAAGTTGAAGTTATTGGTCCTACCGGTGCCCCTGGGTAGATTATTTATCTTTTGATCTTGGGGTGTAACCGGTGCAATGACAATCTGGCCTATTGAGGTAGTAGTATTATTCTCTTTGTGATTGTTGTTATAATTGCCCTTTGGTTTAGTTTGTGATGGTACGACCACTGTCGAGTTCTCAAACTTTGCACTGACAGTGACGACCTTTGACCTTTCATAGAAAGCAACTTGATCTATCATCTATTGAAATTAGAAAGTTCACAAACCATGACTAAAGAAATTCATACACTCTGGTAGGGAATTCTCCATGCACATGCTCATTTGAGAGGTCTCAGGAAGTGCGCAATCAGTGACCTTTGATGCGGATTCCCGTAATCAATTAGCAAAGTCAAGGAATGACTCATCATTTTGTTTGGTCCCAACCAACTCCCCGAGGGTCATTGGTTGTTGTTTGGTCCCTTGATATTGTTCGACGAATTGCTGAAACAATTTGTTAAGAGTCTGTTTAGAGTACTTAGAGATTACTTCTCGAAACCACGTTAGAGGTGGCCCGGAGACAGTGTACTCATCGCTTTGAGATGGCGCGGTTTGTCTTCTAATGCTGGAACAGTCAACAAGGAAGCAGTGACGTCATTATCAAGGCCACCCACTGAACTTGTTTTCAAACTTTGGGAACATGAAACCAGAGGAAGGGGTTCGACATCCCTGAGAACATCCTTGACATAATATTATGGAGGGAGTACATTTGAAACTCCGATCTTAGCCAGGGTCTCTTTCAACGTGGCTAATTCGCCTTTTAGCTGAGTGAGCTCAACTGAATCAAGAGTCGGTTGGTTGCCCGGAGCTAATGGCATAATTTGTGGTGCAGGGATGCAATTGATATGAGTTGTACTATACTAGATGTAGGTTGGGAAAAATAAGTATGAGAAAGAAAAAGAAGCTTTTTTTAAGTCGAAAATACGTATATGAAGCTCAAGGTGGCCCACGGTGGGCACTAAACTGTTTACGCTTTGATCTGAGCCAATCTCTAGTATGAGATCTGCTAAAATCGTAACAAAAATTAATTTATTTTTAAAAAAAGGTAGATAAGTTGGAGTCGTTTGAATTATGGGCTTAGAAAACTCTCAAATCTTTACAAATCCGATCTTTTTCTTAGTCCACTAGCAGCGTCAGCTCCAAATCCATATTTTGACCTAAACAAATACTTCTAAATTTAATTAAATATAATAATACATTAATTTATGGAAAAAATAAAATAAACCATGGAACTAAATAAAGGAAAACAAACTAAATTAAGCAAAGACAGATATACTTACCTCTAGAGACCCAAAACCAAAGTTTCGGGCTTGAATCAGGCCGGTCCTCTAATTTACACCACCATCTCCTTTTTTGGATGTCTTTGCTTCTTAGAATTGGTGGATCTAGGGTTCCTCACACATGGCAAAAAGTTACGAATTTTAGGTATGGTCTACATAGGCTTTTCTAGAGATTGAAGAATAATTTCCTTAGTTTTCTAAGGGGTTTACGATCTTCTAAGGTTGAATATGAATTCTAGGATTTTATGTGATTTTTGGAGATTTGTTTAAAATTTGTTTCCTAAATTTTTAGAAATTTTCTCGGGATTTTTCCTATGTTTGGGCTATTTCCTTAATTTCAAAAATTTCTTAGGAATTTCTTGATCTCTTTTCTTCTCTTCTTTCTTTTGGGTTATGGAGGGGGTATTTAGAGAATTCAATTAGTGACTTTTGTTGATTGTTTTGGAATTTTTTCAAAATTTTTTGGATTTATCTTGAAGTTTTAGCCTTATATAATTATAAAAAATGCCTTTACTGCATCATAAAATGCTTTTTGCTGCATCATTAACCACCTCTACTACGTCATCGGACCACATCTAGACTTGCCGGGATGTGTCACAGCCCAGCTCGCGGCCCGATACTTGGGTCTCACAGGTCTTTTATCCATCAGTCCGATTCCGACGATTCTTGGACTGTTGAAAAAGCTCTCGGGCTTTACTTAAAATTAGGATAATTTTGGGCAGTTTTTAGGCAATTATATGGGATCTAGGTTTCCTATTGTCTACTAGAGTTTGTGTGGTCCTTTAAGCTCAAAATTAAGGTTTTTAAGAGCTCCCTTAGCTAGAATTTCGAGGGGGGTGTCTACAAGAGGGAAAGTGAGAAAAAGTTAGTGCTAAAAGAGAGAAAAAACCTCTCAGGCCCTAGATCGTGTGTCGCATGCTCCTCGAAGTGGAGACTAATAGCTCGAACAATCTTAGGAGTGAGAGGGGAAGTGAGAAAAAGAGAGTGATAGAAGAGAGAAGAAAAAGAGAGGAGAGAAGAAACTTCTCATGCCTAGAACCGTAGGTCGCATGCTCCTCGAAGTGGAGACTAATAGCTCAAACGATCTTGCGAGTAATTTGGTCTCAGATTGTTCTGGATGCAACGGAAGTAGTCTGGTTTTGTTTTGAAGCCCTCAGAATGGGACTATAGTTGTGAGGTATTTGTTTGATGGCATTTTTCAGCACCTTGGTCCCCAATGCAGAATAAAAGAGAAGCCGCTCAATAAAGTCATGACTTACAGTGGAATTTTTTATAGTCTCAAAATTGCCTCAAAACGAGTGAAAATATTTTGAAGGACTTCAAAAGGCCACCTGCCAAGTTTGGTTGCAATCTGACATGTCTAAGGCAGTGCAGACAAAGAAACTGTTTCGAAAAAATCGGTCTCTAGCACCCTAAAACGGACTCTATAACTGGAACCCCATTTTTAGAGCGTTAGATGGCTATAGGACTACCGCCATTGGATCTGACATTAACGAAAACCCCTAAGGGTCAAATTTTGGATTAAACAGATGTTTCAAGACAAAGTTACGGGTAAAAGACTGAAAAACGAGAGGCCGCATGCTATTCCCATGCGCCCTCCTTGCACCAGTCTCCATTAAAGGGGACTGGATTTCATAGTCACGACTAGTAACTTTTGAGGCTCATATCTCTGTCGTTACGAGTCAAATCACAATCAAATTTTGCGAGCGTGTTTGTCTCGTCAAGACGAGCATTTTTATATGTGGCACGTCTCGTGACGATATCCGAGCAGGGAGAAAAGCTAGAGAGAAGATGATGATTTGAGAATAAGAGTTGCAGAAAATCAGAAGTAGAGCATCTCACTCGAGCGGCCATATCACGGTGCTCGAGTATCCGATCGACACGAAATAAGTTGCACTACGTACATAAGATCTAGAGCTACATCTGATTTGAACCCTGCGCATGATGAACGGTTAGATTTGGTGTACGAAGGCTTTAAAATTGCTGTAGAATTCTGGCAACTGAAATCCAAATACCGACCAAAAACCCAAGGTGGTAAAATCTTCATTCGGGCACAAAATCGAGTTTTGTTTGTTACAACGCGATCGTGACGGCATGCTCAAGGTAATTCATCAAAGAAACCAAGGAAATACATCGAGAAACAAGCGCACTATCGATCGTAAGTTTTCAAGATTCATGCAAATTTAGAGTCGTATGATCGTGGCTTAAACACACGATCCATGGCTCGAAGTTAGTATCAAATTGATCGCCATGCCTAGCTCAACGAGAAAGTAATCATCTTTTGATCACTCGAGTGCTGGTGCAACCCCGAATCGGCCTAGGAGAATCGCACACGTTCCATGGATGCAGCAGGGATTGTTTTGGAATTTCACGTATTATTGGGCAAGAGCAAAACCGTAATTTTGCATCCATTTTTATGTTTTATTTTAATTCAAATAAATTGTAATTATCATCAATTAAGTTACATTTTAGGCATCTACCAATGTTTTGAGCCCAATTCTATAAATACCACGCTATATCTCATTGTAAAGGGCTTCGACTTCATGAATACAAATTGAGGGGTTCAATCTTGAGATTGTGGCACATCTTAGAGAGAGAGAGAGAGGAGAGTGAAGAAAAGTTCGGTACCCCTCGATAAATGTAATTTTTTCTCTCCTCTCTTCTCTCTTGTTTTCTTTCTCTCTTCTCTCTCCTCTTCTTTCTTTCTCTCTCTTCTTCTTCTTCTTTCTTTCTCTCTCATCTTCTTCTTCTCCCTTTCTTTCTCTTCTCTCTCGACATGCACGGTAGTAAGTATTGGTGTGCACGTCTCACTCTGCTCTTCTTCTCTGCCTCTTGCTCCTCCTCTTCTTCTCTCTGTCTCTCTCTTCTCTACCTCAAACATGCGCAGCAGTACGCATCATTGTGCATGTCCCTCCCCTTATCTTTCTCTCTCTTCTTTATCTCTCCTTTTCTCTCTCCATCTTTTCTTCTCACTCTATTCTTTCCTTTCTCTCACCTCCCCAGTCATGCACAGTAATGCCCATCACTGAGCATGACATCCTCTTATCTCTTGGAACATGCACAGTGAGCCGTGCCTTAACTTGAGTGGAAAACCAAGCCTCTGTCTGAGTTCCTTCTCCCCAAGTTGTGCATGGCGATGCTTATCGCCACGTACAACGTTTCTTCTTCTATTCTCTGACAAGGACATTGAACCGGGCCCTTTCCCAAGTGGTGGGTCGAGTCGTGTCAGAGTCCCTTATGACATGCACGACAATGCCTATTGCCACGTGTGTCTTTTCTTTGCTCTCTCTTTTCTCTCTCCCTCTCATCTTGGACGGCGTAACCCATCGCGGTCCATGTTCTCTCTTATCCTCTCTCTCCTATCACGGACGGTGGAACCTATCGTTGTCCACGTTCTCTTACCCTCTCTCTCCTATCATGGACAGCAGAACCCATCACCATCTATGTTCTCTCTTACTCTCTCTCCTATCATAGATGGTGGAACCGATCACCATCCATGTTTTCTCTTACTTTCTCTTTCTTATCATGAATGATGGATCTTATCGTCGTCCATGTTCCCCCTCCCCTTTCTCTTTTCCCTCGCCTCTGTCATGGATGGGAGAACCCCAACGCCGTCCATGTTTCTTTTCTTTCTCTTCTTTATTCCTTCTTCTCTCTCGGTTTTACTCTCTCTTCTCTTCTTTCTTCTCTCTTTCTCTTCTTTCTTCTGTCTCCTCTTTTCTCTCCTGTCTCTTCTTTATTATTCATCTCTTTCTCATCTTTCTTCTCTTTCTTCTCTCTCTTCTTTCTTCTTTCTTCTCTCTCGTCTTTCTTCACTTCTTCGCTTCCTCTTCTTTTTTCTCTCTCTTCTCTCTTCTTTCCTCTCTCTTATCTTTCTTCTCTTTCTTCTCTCTTCTTTCTTCTTTCTATTTTCTTCTCTCTCGTCTTTTTTCTCTTCTTCTCTTCCTCTTCTTTCTTTCTTCTTTCTTCTCTCTTTTCTTTGTTCTCTCTTCTCTCCTCGCTCTCAACCTTCTTCGATCTCCTTTCATCTCTCCTTCTCTTGTCTCTCTTCTTCTTCTCTCTCTCCTCACTTCTCTCTCTTTCTTTTCTCCCCTCTTCTCTCTCTTCTTTCTCACCTATTCCTTCTTCTCTTTTCTCTCTTTTCTCTCTTTTCTTTCTTCTCTTTTCCCTCCCTTTTATCTTAACTCTTTTCTCTTCTCCTCTCCTTCTTCTTCTTCTCTCTTTTCTTCTCCTCTGTTTTTTCTTCTCTCTCCTCTTTCCTTCTCTTCTCTTCTTCTCTTCTTCTTCTCCCCCCTTCCCTTCTCTTCTTCTTTTCTCTCTTCTCTTCACTTCTCACTTATCTCTCCACTCTTCCTCTTCTTCTTCTCTTTTATCCACTCTCTTTTCTCTTCTCTTCTTCTTCTTTTCCTCTCGTATCTTCTCTCTCCTTCTCTCTCTTTTTCTTCCTTATTCTCTCTCACTATTCTTCTCTTATTCCATCCTCTCTTCTCTTTCTTCTCACTCTTCTTTCTTCTCCCTCTCTCGTTTGATCAAGGGACGGACTAAGTCTAGCACTATCATGGTAGTCTCGTCGTTGAGCAGTATTACCACCGTGTCAGTCTGAGTTTTGCCCATCTTGCTGTCATGACAAACTGGCCATCATGTCAGGCTGGTTGGTGTTGGTTCTTTCATCAAGTAGTATTGCTACTGTGCCTATCTTGCTACCACACATAATCAGTCACTGTACTGGTCTAGCCACTGTGTCAATCTAGCCGCTTTGTGATATTTCTCTTTTTTTTATTCTTGCCCTCTATTATATTCCTTTCTTCTCCTTTCATCACCCCAATCTCTATCCTCCTATTCTTCCCTTCCTTCTTTTGAATGTGCACATCTGTGTGCATTTCACCAATGACAAGGTGGGGTTCCTTGACCCACTTGTCTTGTAAATGAACCATGTGTGTGTGATCGTAGAAACATGAGAGTACATGTCAAAGGAGGTGATTTCGAACCAGTTGTAGGACTAGGGGACTTTCCGTCGTGATCTAAGAGGGCACCCGCCCGAGTTATTTCGAGTGAGTCACGGACCCTGATGAGGTGTGTCCCGCCTCACATTAAATTCCTCTCTCACCAGTTGGTGTACCTACCCTTGTTTCTTAATAAGGTTTCCGAGAGAGTGGTCCCAAGTCCCAGGTTCCCCTTGAAACCCGAGACAGGTGCCATCAAGTCATCTCGACCCGGGGGTGAGATCAAGGTATCTAACATTCTTAATCACTCCACTGGGGACACACTACCCTTTTGTCGGATTGTTTTCATTTGGCTTGTCTCTCCTCTCCTTTTCTGTATTGCACTCATATGGCTTCTGGCTTCCTTAACCCATTCATCTGGATCGGGGATTTTCTCATCCCCACATTCGCGAGCTTTCCCTGAGAATAAGTTCCTCGAACTTCGTTCTCAACTTTCCCTCTAAGTAATGACCTAGTGTCTAGAGTCTAGGTCTCGACCTAGATAGGTGTGAGAAGGGAATTAAAGGTCCCTAACTCCCCATCTCCGAGCTCTTGTGGAACCCCCACCACAACTCATAGCATGCACCCCGTCACCAGCAAGTCACTTGCTGGTCGTATTGCTGAGGTATGACGAAAGGCTACCGAATCCCTTTTTGTAAAACGCAAGAAAGTTGTTGTTGCTCTTATGGGTTGCCACAAGGCTACCCCCCACATTCTTGCACTACCTCGGGTCTCTATGCTTAGAGGTGGAGACCTAGAGCTTCCACCTCACGCACGCAACCTAAGGATTGTGGGTCATCCACTTGAGCCTCACCTCGGGGAAACCCTTGTGTTACCTCGAGTAAGTGTCCAGGGTTAGGCCTCCTTGGACCGAAAACTGTACGCATGTATGTGCATCCCACCACTTGGGGCAACATCGTTGTTGCGCCAACCTGATTACACGGGATACACCCCTCGTCCTCCCTCTAAGCACACAATTACTTACCCTATAAGGGGCAGGCTTCCACTTATTCACTTATAGACACCTGCTCGTACTTCTCAGCCTACTAAAGCCAGACCACTTGTTTGAGCCTGGGTCGAATCCCAAGTCACCCGTGACCCTTCTTCAAGAGGTGCACACGCGCCACCTTCATAGATCACCTCTCGCTCCCGACTCAGTCACCGTCGAGATTCGGTCCCTTTTCCCTCCGCCCTTTCTCTTCCCGATGGATACCTCAAGCCCTGGTACTCGAAAACCTTCCCCAAGAGTACCATTTTGAGCCAGCCCCATCAGCTCGAACATATGTCTAGAGCTCATAAGAGAGATCGGGGCAAAGACCCAATGGGAGATCTAATCCTTCATCCTCTCCGACCTAGGTTGGCCCTAGTCCTTGGCCCACACCCATTGCTTCATTTGATGAAGATGGCTCTTTCTTGTGCAAGGAAAGCCAGCCAGCCGTAGTCTCGATCGCAGTTTTGGCATGAGGTCCATCAAAGCCTCAAAGCCAAGCGCGACAGAGGAACCTAACGACAACCAAGACGAGCGCATGGACAGGTTCGAACACATAAAGCTTGTCATGATGGAGAAGATTGACCGCATGGAAAACATGCGATCCATAGCTAATTCGCCCCACTATGAGGCAAATTCCCATCCCCCGGTAGACGTAGCTCCGAAGCAGGCTTCCCCGTTGGCATCGCAAGACAGCTCTGCTCCTCGAATGTTTTCACAGGCAAACATCGATGTCATGGTAACCCACAGCTTAAAGAACAGGCAGATCCCCGAAATGCAGGGTACAAGACTACCAAAAGTCGTACCCCTCTTACATTGATCAGGTTTCGTTTCCCTCGGATTACTAAAAGGGGAAGCTTCCGTTGTTCAATGGTACAACATCCCCACATCAACATATTGCACAGTTCCAAGCGACATGTCCAAAGACAGCAACTAATGGAAGACTCCTCCTTTGTCAGTTCGTTGAAACTCTTGATGGCCTGGCCTTTCAGTGGTATGCTCGGATTCCCCAAATTCAGTACATACTTGGGAGGAAATGGAGCGACTATTCTACCAGTGCTTCTATGAGGTCGAGAGAGAGGTCCAAACCATCGAGCTTCTCACCTTGACCCAAGAGCTAGAAGAGCCCGTGGAACAGTTCATAGAAAGATGGAGATATTTGGCTGCTTACTATTCCAAATCCATGGCTGAGAAGGAAGAAGTCCAGACTTGTATACGAAATATGCGACCCGAGATTTCCCTACATGTTGAGTTCTCTAATACAACCTCCATGTCAGAGCTGATCTCTAAGTCAACTCGCACAGAGAGCCTGTCGTGCCACCATGGTGGGTCACGTCAACAGTCTTCGAGCTCAAAAAACAACAGGGGCAATGGTAGTTCTCGGACCAATGCCCGGATCAATCAATAAAAAGGGGTAATCAGTGTCGCCGTCATCATTAGTGATCCGAAGAAGGCTGCCTCTCAAACTTTGGACCTCTCTAAAGGGGTATGCACAGCAAAGACACAGACAACGCCTCAGGGAGGCAAGCAACAGCAGTCATACAACCGGGTACTCCCCCTACGAACCTTAATCGAGACGATTATTGGGCCAAGCATAAGAAGAAGGTCTATCCTTTCGAAAAGGAATGGGTTCCCACACAACTCCGCTTATTACTGGAGTAGAATATGATTGAGCTACATGAGGCCAAGTTTCCAAATCGCGTTGGACTCAACACCCATGCAAAGTACTGTATTTATCATCAGAGAATAAGCCACCCCACAAAGGAATTCTACACACTCAAAGACTTCATCGAGGCTCTGATCCAGAAGGGCCAGATACAGCTCGAAAAACTTAAAAAGGCATTCGAGGCAGCTGAAGCCTCCCACGTGGTGACAGTACAAGAAGAACATGAAGGACTGTGCTCTTCTGATGAGCTGTCATCAAATCTCCTTCAAACTTTGTTCAATATGATATTCCAACAAGGACTCTTCACACCAAAGAAGGCGAGGCAGCCCACGCGCCTCGCTTAGGGAACTGAGAATCACTGGTGCTTGTACCATCAGATATGGGGCCACAAGTTGAACGAATGCTATGGGTTCGAAGCTGTGGTTACGAAGAAAGTGCAGAGAGGTCACATTGCTTATGTCGTTGCTAAAGAACACCCCCAAGATACTATTTCCATCTAGGAGGACATCTCAGCACAGGTCTCCCATGATGATACTTCTGATCTCGACTTACCAGCCATAGAGAGTCTATCACGGGTGGAGCAGACTTAAAAGCACCCCCTAATGGTCTAAGCAGGGGAAAAACCCAAAAGACCCCCTGTACACGTCCAATTCCGGTGTTGACATAAAAAGCTGCCCAAATCGATCCGATCAGAGGAATCACCTTAAAGGTCCCTCACATACTAAGCCCTCTCCTTCTTCTTCCTCTTCTTCTTCTTCTCCCTCTTCCTCTTTTATGTCTTCTGTAGGTACAACTCGGGAATGCCCAAACTTCAAGGCCCTTGACAGAGAACTCGAGGGAACCAATATAAGCAGGTCGCCTCGAAAGACACTAGCCCATGCGGCCAGATTCTTAACAGTTGCTGACGCAGTGGCGGCCTGGCCCAAAGCTGAGCCATCTTCTTCGACAAAGAGGTGCAAGAAGAGAAAGCCAAAGAAACCCCAGTGGCCCCCTGAGCCCAACTTTGAGCTGAGACTGAGAGAATCAAGAGGACAGAGCTTCTATTCTCAGGAAGCCAGTCATATGGTGCAGATCTTGGAAGCATCACCCAGCATGGGGCAGATGAGCCCGAGATCAAGGAAAACGCTGCAACCTCCACCTCAGAATCCAAAAGTCTTGAAGTTTCCTGGTCCACCACTCCTTCCTTGCCAAAATACCCCAAACAATCCAGCCATCCTCAAGTTCCCTGGGATGCCTCTGGTCCCATACACGTAACGACCTCCTAAGCCTCAACCTCAAACCTCCATTCCACTAAAACAAACTCTTCCGGCCCAATCCACCCAAACGTCCCAAGCCATGCTGACTGAACAGAAAAGTCAGCCAGCAACCCAAAACAAACCTCCTTCATCTAAACCTGACTCGCAACCTAACATAATACTTAAACCCATGGTGGATATCAGAGAATAGTGAGAAGGTCCTCATGAGGCACTGACTGTCTGCAAAATTACCGATTCGCAACCATCTCGGGTACCTCAAAATGAAATCCCTCGACCGAATACATCGACTAAGCTCGAAGTTGACCCTTTCATTGATAAACAAGACGAGGATGCAAGATCCATCTTTCATAGCAAAGCTTAGCTAGAAGAAGAAATGTCAGGAGTATGGGTGTCTTCACTAGAGGTTAACGAGAAGCCCTCTGAAGTCAATGATGAGGAGTTGTAGGATTTCCCAGAAGAATGGGAAGAAGGCGGTCAAGCCACAGCCAATGAACTCGAAGAGATAAATCTAGGGGATGAAGCTGACCCCAGGCCCACTTTCACTTACTGCATTCTTGCGAGAAAACCGAGATGCCTTTACTTGACATTACCATGAGATGCCTAGTTTAGATCCTCAAGTCGCAGTCCATCGTCTCGGCCTAGATCCATCCACCACGCCTGTCAAGCAGAAATCAAGGAGGTTCAGGCCTGATCTCGAAATGCACATCGATTCTGAGGTGACCAAACCCAGGCATGCAGGCTTCATTCATGAAGTCAAGTACCAAAAGTCGCTAACGAATGTTGTACCAGTCAAGAAGAAAAATGGCCAAATTAGGGTTTGCATAGATTTCTGTGCCCTGAATGCCGCTTGCCCGAAGGATGACTTCTCCTTACCATTTACAGAGACGCTCATTGACTCCACAACTCACTGTCAGATCTTATCCTTCATGGGTGGATACTCCGAGTACAATTAGATACAGATGACGTCAAAAGATGAGGAAGCCACTGGATTCTTCACTCCAAAAGGGGTCTTCTGCTACACGATGATGCCTTTCAAGTTGAGGAATGCTAGTGCCACATATGAGAGTGCAATGACGACCATCTTCAAAGACATGATGCACAAGGAGGTGGAATGTTACGTGGATGACTCGGTGGTGAAGTCTGAAAAGAAAGATGCTCATCTGCGAGACCTTGAAAAGGTGTTCAAACGATTACTCCTTCATCAGCTCAAGAAGAACCCACTAAAATACGCTTTTGGCGTGTGTTCAGGAAAGTTCTTGGGGTTCATTGTTAGACACCGAAGGCTGGAAATTGTGCCAATCAAGATCAAGGCAATCCAGGAAATGCGGCCATCAACTACATAGCGAGAGCTGCGATCCCTTCAAGGGCAGCTGGCTTATATGCGCAGGTTCATCTCGAATCTCTTATGTCGCTGTAAGCCTTTTACCCACCTGTTAAAGAAGGATACCCCATTTATCTAAGATGAAGCATGTTAGGCGGCGCTTAATGACATCAAGCAGTATTTACTCTATCCCCTAGTGCTCTCTACACCGGTGTTGGGAAAACCTCTCATTCAATATGTGACTACGCTTGACCAGTCACTCAAGGTATTATTGGCGCAAACAAATGATGAGGGGAAAGAGACAACGTTATACTATCTCAGCTGCAAAATGCAAGGAACTGAGAAGAATTATCCCCCTATTGAGAAGATGTGCTTGGCCTTAATCTTCACAGTACAAAAGCTCCGTTATTACTTGCTTGGTCATGAAGTAAATATTATATCAAAAGCAAACCCTATAAAGTTTCTCATGACATGCCCATGCTTGTCGGAACGCCTTGCTAAGTGAGCATTATTGCTAATGGAATTCAACATCACAGATTTACCACAAAAGGTTGTCAAGGGTCAAGCCCTGGCTGATTTTCTCACAGCACATCCAATATCGGTAGAATCTCGTTTGTCAAGCGACCTCCCTGACGAAGAAGTATTCTATGCAGAACTTGCTCACGCGTGGGAGATGTACTTCGACGCAGCCTTCCAATCTGATCGAGGAGGCGCTCGAGTCGTATTCATGACTTCGAAAGGAGGGGTACTTCCTTTATCCTTCTCTCTCACCGAAGCTAGTTCCCATAACAAGGTAGAGTATCAGGCCCTTATCATTGGGTTAGAGATAACCTACGATTTAGACTTGGAGCAACTCAATATCTATGGTGATTTTGAGTTGGTTATTCGGTAGCTTAAGGGGATCTATGACTTGAGAAAGGACACTCTTAAGCCCTATCATGATACTGTAAAATCGTATATGGCTCAATTTGATGATGTGTCCTTAAGTCATATCCCCAGGTGGTTAAACTCACAGGCTGATGCACTCGCAAAGCTCGGAGCTACCATTCAGTTATCCTCACCATGGCCCACTTCCATCTAGGTAGCAAAGTGGAGACAGATTGAATTGAGAACTGAAGTGGACACGGATGATGAGAAATCTCTTCATTATCAAGAATTAGATGTGCTCGATGAAAAAAGGTTAGAAGCTCAGCAGAATCTTGAACTCAACCAGGGGAGAATGAAAAGGGCCTTTGACAAGTCAATCAAAGTTCGTTCATTGGCTTGTGGGGATCTGGTTCTAGCTATCAAAAGGCCGATTGTTATGTATGAGCGGCACTAAGGGAAGTTTGAATCTAAGTGGCAGGTTCCCGTCATAGTCAAGAAAGTCTCGCCAAATGGGGCTTACATACTGGCACATCCTGCTGGAGAGGAGGCGATGCCCCCCATCAATGGGCGATACCTAAATAAGTAATATCCTTGATACGCTTTCAAAAGACTAAATATGCAGCACAAAGGAAGTAAGAATAAAAAGAAGGGAAAAAAGAGGAAAAGAAAAGAAGCAAGATAGTTCAGACAAAGTTTAACTCTTTTTATTTTATTAGAAGGAATTACAAGTCAAAAAGCCCATTATAAGGGAGGTCACATGCAGTATTGCCCTCGCATCAGAAGGAAAGAGAGTAGCTCAGCGAAGTGTTGCTCTTGCATTAGAAGAAAGGAGAACAGTTGACCCCCAGCACTGCTCTTGCTTTTGAGGAAAAAAGGACAATTACAGGATAAAAAGCGCTCTCGCATCAGTGGAAGGTAGAAGGGTTTTAGATTGAGTTTATCAGACATACAAAGTGGACTCTTCTGCCAAGGAACTGGCCGACGATGGAGAGCATGCCCTCTTCACAATGAATACCCTTCCACAGAACAACATGGAGTTCACATTTGTGCTGGAGGACTTGACTTCTAACAGACTTCATAAGCTACGCCTTACCATTGGTCACCGCCCTTTGCCAACCCAAGTCATCGTTGTGCATGATATCGTCGCGCATGACATAGTCTTGCACAAGACTCAGCACTGTGCGTGATCATCGTCGTGCATAACTCAGCACCGTGCGCGATAATCGTCGCGCGCAACTCATCGCCAAGCATGACCACAGTCAGGCACGACTTGCTACCGTCCATCAAGGGATCACCAAGAGGGCATGGGGGCATATTTACCATTGTTCATGACAAGCTCCATGTGCAACCTATCGCCGCACATGGTGGCCTGCGACTGTTCAAATTCCCTGAGGCCCTTCATCTCCCCAGTGACTATCCAGCTGCTCGCGACCCTTTGGTTCATGTGACCATTTGGTTCATGTGACCCTTCGGTTCCTGTGACCTTTTGGTTCCTCTTCGGTTCATGTGACCCTTCAGTTACTTGTGACCATACACCTCCCTGAGACCCTTTGTCTCCCCTTTTGCGGTTGTTCACTATCCCACGCCCCTTCGGCTTCTCGCCTGGAAAATATCACCCTTCACTATAATCCAACTGCTGGACCTTCCCTCTCCTTTCCAGGTGAAAGAAAACTACCTAAAAATCCTCAAAAAAGGGGGACCCTGTTGAGTTCTCAACCCCTTTCCCTCTCTTTTTTGATGTCCTAGAACCACTACCAAAACCCAACAAACCCCATGTTTTCTTCTCCTTGGCAACAGAGACTCACCTGGCCACTAAAAACCCCTACGAGTGTTCTTCCGGAGTTTCTCGCTGCTTGCCAAACTTCCAGCAATTGCGTTCTAGCAGGAATCTCACTGGAAAGCATAGTCACAGTCAAGAAGTCTCTAAGCATTTTACCTTCTGTAAAATGATGAAAAGGGGGTTTTACCTTCTGTAAAACGGTGAAAAGCATCGTTCCCTTGAAGTGCCTCAAACAAATTGGAAATGCCAATTAGGTCCTCAAAGGCCAAACAACAATGGGCCTGCAGCCAGACCGGAAGCCCGAACACAGGTCACCGCCTCCCATGTAGTGTCGAGCATCCAGCGTCAAATGGATCAGGACCAGGTCGAGCTCAGGCCCGTAGCTCGAACACAGACCAACACTACACGCCACTAACGTCGTGTGTGAAAGTCAACCAACACCGTGCACGGCCAACGCCGTCTGCGATGAATGTTGAGCGTCATTTGTGCAACTATCGCTTAGGTTAGTGCTACGCGTGTTACTGCCGCCCACGCTAGCACCATGTGTGTCCAAGCCTGGCTATTGCTTTGAGTGTTTTTTCACTACCTCCAGTAGGGTTACACAGGTGCCCTAGCCTATCAATCCCCACCAGAGCTACAAGCATATCACAGCCCTTCACCCCCAGGGAGTCACAATCACCCCCTAATCCCCAATGAAGTCCGCTTCCACTTCCCATCCCTCGCCGGGCTACCATCTCCATATGAGCCTTCTGCTTGTGTATGGCTATAACCATTTCAGCCCCTGAGAGTCGGATTGCCATCCACAGACTTATTCCCCATGGAATTTCACCTACATGACGACCCACACAATGGTCTAGATGCACGACCCTAAACTGCATGGTCCAAACTATATGACCTTAAACTGTTGCAAAGATCTAGTTGCACGACTTTAAACTGCATGATCTTAATTGCATGACTTTAAACTGCATAGCTATGGTCCAAACTACACGACCTTAAACTATAGCGGAGGTCTAGTTGCGCGACCTTAAACTGCATGGTCTTAGTTGCATGACTCTAAAACTGCACAGCCATGGTCTGTGCTGCATGAACATAAATTGCACAGCCACAGTCTAAATGCACAACCCTAAACTGCATGGTCCAAACTATATGACCTTAAACTATAGTAGAGGTCTAGTTGCATGACCTTAAACTGCACGGCTCTAGCTGCATAACTTTAAACTTCATAGCCAGGGTCCAAGATATAAAACCTTAAAACTGTAGTGTATGTCTTACCGGCACCACGTTAAACTACTTCGCACAGGTCTCGAAAGCAGGACTTTAAACATGCCTCCATATACGTGCACACACCTTTTGCACGTACTACCCCCATAACCCCCCCAGTAAATCCATTCTTCTTCATCACCAACCATCATTCCCCAGTGCATCTTACCCACGCTCATAAAATAACGGTAAGCCATCCCACTATCCATACTTGCCGTCGGTGGATCACCAGTTTCTACTTTCCATCCATACACCATCCATCTTTCATAGGCAGTCTCATGTCATCTCCCCAAAGTCAGTCGAACCACCATCATACTAACTCCATGGCCTCCACAGACTGCCATATATCTCCACAATTGTCTAGCTGTATGACCTTAAACTATAGCACACGTCCTTGCCGCATAACGTTAAAAGGCTTTGCACAGGTCCCGGAGGCATGACCTTAAACATGCCCTCACAAAACAAGAATAACGGGCATGGTGTATACCTGAACAAGGGAACGCCATGAGTAAAAATGACGGATGGTCATGGCCATTAAACCATGAGTAAGAGAGTTCACGAAAATAAACCCCTGGCACGGTGAAAACCCGAAAGGGCACCGTGAGTAAAAATGGAAGAATAAGGTTGGACATAGCCTTAAGGTCGTGGGTAAAAGAGCCCCGAATAAAAGGAGGTAGGTGAAAACCATCTCTATGGCGCCACTTCCCAAGTCCAAGTGAAAAGGCACTTAGACCAAGAAATCAGGATGATGCAGTGCTCACTTCCGTAGGCAGCTTCAGTCAGCACTCCCTTCAACATAAAAAATATCGTCTAACAAGTTGAGCAGACTTAAAAAGCATTCCTCAATATCTCTCTTCGGAACTGGGCGAACACATAGCCCAGTCGCCATTCCTTGTTCAATGCTGGGTGAACACGTAGCCTAGTCAACATCCTCCTTCGGTATTGGGTGAACATGTAGCCCAGTCGTTATCCCTTCTTTAGTGCTACGTGAACACGTAGCCCAGTCGACATCCAACAGGTGTTGGGTGAACACATAGCCCAATCATCATCCTTCTTCGATGCTGGGTGAAAACATAGCCCAGTCACATCCTTCTTTAATGCTGGTTGAACATGTTGCGCAATCATTCTCACAAGGCCGTCACAGGTACCGTCTGACAGGGTGAGGACTTAAAATACTAATCCGTCCAAACAAACAAAATAGTCAACATGAGCATGAGGACTTCAACAGGATACCTCAAGACTTTTTATCTCTCTTCCTCTTTATCTCTTTCTCTATTTCTCTATCTCTTTTTATATTTCTCAATCTCTTTCTCTTCTCTTTCTATTTCTCTATCTCTTTCTCTATTTCTCTATATCTTCCTCTATCTCTCTTTCTATTCATCTCTCTTTCTCTCCTTATTCCTCAATCTCTTTCTCTCTCTTTCTCTATCTCCCTATCTCTTTCTTTTTTTCTCTCTATTCTATCGCTTTATTTCTCTTTCTCTATCCCTCATCTCTTTCTCTTCTTCTCTTCTTCTCGCTCTTAACATGCACGGAAGTGGCAACACTGTGCATGACTTTCTTTCTCTCTCCTTTCTACCGCTTTGATCTCTCTCTTTTCTCCGCCTTCGTCTCTTTCTCCCTTCTTCAGTGTTGGGTGAACACGTAGCCCAGTCATTCTCTTCTTCTCTTCCTCTCTCTCCTGACATGCATGGTAGTGGCAGCGTCATGCATGCCTCTCTTCCTTTCTTTCTCTCTCTTTCTCTCTCCTTTTTATCTCTTATATCTCTATCTTTTCTCCTCCTTCGTCTTTCTCCCTTCTTCAGTGCTAGGTGAAAACCTAACCCATTCATTTTCTTCTTCTCTTCCTCTCTCCTGACATGCACGGTAGTGGCAATGTCATGTCGTGCATTCCACTCTTCCTCTCTTTTTTCTCTCTTTTCTATCACTCTCTTTTCTTCTCCTTCATCTAGGTGAACATGTAGCCCAGTAATCCCTTCTTTGGTCTTGGTGAACACGTTGCTGAGTCATCATTGCAAGGCCGTCAGGTACCGTCCGACAGGGTGAGGACTTAAAATACTAATCCCTCCACATCACAAAACAGTCCACATGAGGGTGAGGACTTCAATAAGATCCCTCAAAAGTCTCTTCTCCCCCAAAGTCTCGACGAATGGACCTACAACAAATGCATTCAAACGTCTGAGCATCTTAGTTACATCTTTGCGTGGATATCTCCTCGGTGTTCACGTGGTCCTGTGGCTAGGAAGAAAAAAGTAATAAAGCAAAGGAAATTTTTCGAATTTTATCCTTCTCGCTTCTATCAAAGTACAACATTTGGTGGGGCAAGCTATTTGAAGGCATTTTCAGCACATTAGTCCCCGAAGTAGAATAAAAAAGAAGCCGATCAATCAAGCCCTTACAGTGGAATTTTCGACAGTCTCAGAATTACCCTAGAACGGGTGAAATATTCCCAAGGACTTTGAAAGGCCACCTATCAAGTTTTGTCACAATCCGACATGTCTAAGGCAGTGCAGACAAAGAAACAATTTTAGAAAAATCAGTCTCTAACCCCCTTAAACAGACTATATAATTGGAACCCTATTTTTGAAGCGTTAGAAAGCTATGGGACCACCGCCATTAGATTCGCCATGGTCGAAAAAAACTGTCAGTGGTGCGCCCTCCCTGCACAAGTCACTACTAAAGGGGACTGGATCTCACAGTCATGACCAGCAACTTTCAGGGCTCATATCTCCCTCGTTACGAGTCATATTGCATTCAAATTTTGCGAGCATGTTCGTCTCGTCAAGACGAGCGTTTTGATATGTGCCACGTCCCGTGACAATGTTCGATTAGTGAGAAAATCTAGAGAGAAGATGACTATTTGAGAACTATAGTTGTAGAGAATCAGCAATAACACGTCTCACTCAAGTGGCCATATCACGACGCTCGCGTACCCGATCCATACAAAACCAGTTGCATTGCGTGTGTAAGGTCCATGGCTATGTCTGGTCTGAATGCCACCTATGATGAATGGTTAGATTTGCGTACAAGGGAATTAAAGTTGCTGCAAAATTCCAATCGCCGGAATCCAAATTCCGGCAAGAAACCCAAGATGGTAAAATCTTCGTTCGGGCATGAAATCGAGCTGTATTTGTTGCAACGTGATTGTGACCGTATGCTCAGTGCAATTCAGCAAACAAACCAAGGAAATACATTGAGAAACATGCGCACTATCGATCAGAAGTTTTCAAGATTTGTGTAAATTTCAAGTCGCATGATCGTGGCCTAAAAACATGATCCGTGGCTCGAAGTTAATATCAAATTGATCGCCATCCCAAGCCCAATGAGAAAAAATATATATTTTGACCACCCGAGCGCTGGAGCAATCCCGAATCGGCCTAAGAAAATCACACACGTTCCATGGATGCAATAAGGGCTGTTTTGAAATTTCGTGTATTGTTGGGCTGGGGCAAAACTGTAATTTTACACCCCATTTTAGATTTTATTTTAATTCAAATAAATTGTAATTATGATCAATTAGGATAGATTTTAAGCATCCACCCATGTTTTGGGCCCAATTCTATAAATACCATGCTATATCTCATTGTAAAAGGCTTCGACTTCATGAATAAAAATTGAGGGTTTCAATCTTGATATTGTGGAACATCTTGGAGAAAGAGAGATGAGAGAGAAGAAAAAGTCTGGTAACCCTCGGTGAAGGTAACTTTCTGTCTCCTCCTTTCTTCTCTCTGATTTTCTTTCTCTCTCTTCTCTCTCCTTTGCTTTCTTTCTCTCTTTTTTTCCCTTTCTCTCTCATCTCTCTCGACATGCATTGCAGTAAGCATCACCGTGTACGTCTCACTCTCCTCTTCTTCTCTACCACTTTCTCCTCTTCTTCTCTGTCGCTTTCTCCTCTTCTTCTTCTCTATGTCTCTCTCTTCTCTACCTCAAACATACACAACAGTAAGCATCATCGTGTATGTCTCTCCCCCTCTATTTCTCTCTCCTATGTCTCTCATTTTCTCTCTCCATCTTTCCTTCTCTCACTATTCTTTCCTTTCTCTCTCTTTCCCAGTCATGCATGGTGATGCCCATCATCGAGCATGACAGCCTCCTTCTTTCTTATCTCCTGGAACATGCATAGTGAGCCGGGCCTTAACCTAAGTGGCGGGTCGGGCCTTTTTTGAGTTCCTTGTCCCCATGTTGTACACGATGATGCTCATTGACATGTACGACGTTTCTTCTTCTATTCTCTAACAAGGAAATTGAACCGGGCACTTTCCCAAGTGGCGAGTCGGGTCGAACGTGCCTTTTCTTTTCTCTCTTTTATCTCTCTCCCTCTCGTCATGGACTATGGAACCCATTGTCGTCTATGGTCTCTCTTACCCTCTCTCTCCTATCATGGACGGTGGAACCCATCGTCGTCCATGCTCTCTTATCCTCTCTCTCCTGTCATAGATGGCAGAACCCATCGTCGTCCATGTTCTCTCTTACCCTCTCTCTCTTGTCATGGATGGTCAAACCCATCGTCGTCCATGTTCTCTCTTATTCTCTCTCTCTTGTCATGAAAGACAGAGCCAATTGCCGTCCATGTTTCTCCTCCTCTTTCTCTTTTCTCTCTCTCTTTTGTCATGGACAGCAAAACCCCATCACTGTCCATGTTTCTTTTCTCTCTCTTCTTTTTTCCTTTCTCTCTCATTTTTTATTCTCTCTTCTCTTCTTTCTCTTCTTTCTTCTCTCTTTCTCGTCTTTCTTCTCTCTTTTCTTTCTTCTCTCCTCTCTTTTCTCTCTTCTCTCTTCTTTCTTTTTCCTCTCTTTCTCATCTTTCTTATCTCTTCTTTCTTCTTTCTTCTCACTCATCTTTCTTCTCTTCTTCTCTCTCTCTTCTTTTGTTCTCTCTCTTCTCTCTTCTTTCCTCTCTCTCGTCTTTCTCTTCTTTCTACTTTCTGCTCTCTCGTCTTTGTTCTCTTCTTCTCTTCTCCTTCTTTCTTTCTTCTTTCTTCTCTCTTTTCCTTCTTATCTCTTCTCTCCTCGCTCTCTTCCTTCTTTTATATCATCTTTCATCTCCCCTTCTCTCTTTTCTCTCTTCTTTCTCATCTCTTCTTCTTCTCTCTCTTCTTCTTCTCTCCCTTCTTCTCTTTTCTCTCTTTTCTTTCTTCTCTTTTCCCTCTTTTCTCTCTTCTCTCTTTTCTCTTTCTTCTTATCTCTTCTCTTCTATTCTCCTCTCCTTATTCTTCTTCTCTCTTCTCTTATTTTTCTTCTCTTTTCTCTTTTCTTCTTTTTTGGTTCTCCATTTCTTCTTCTTCTCTCCCCTCTTCTCTTCTTTTCTCTTGTTCTCTTCTTTTCTTCTCTTCTTCTTCTCCCCCCTTCCCTTCTCTTCTTATTTTCTCTCTTCTCTTCACTTCTCTCTTATCTTTCCACTCTTCCTCTTCTTCCTCTCTTCTCTCCTCTTTCTTTTCTCTTTGCTTCTTCTTCTTTTCCTCTCTTCTCCTCTCTCATTCTCTCTCTGCTTTTCTTCTTTCTTCTCTCTCACTATTCTTCTCTTACTACTTCCTCTCTTCACTTTCTTCTCACTCTACTTTCTTATCTCTCTCTCGTTTGATCAAGGGACAGGCTAAGTATAGCACTATCATGGTAGTCTCGTCATCGAGCAGTATTGCCGCCGTGTCGGTTTAAGTTGATGTATCCATCTTGTTGCCACGAAATACTAGCCATCATGCCAGGCTAGTTGGTGTTAGTTGTGTGGTCGAATAGTGTTGCCGTACTGGTCTGAGTTACCATGCCCGTCTTGCTACCACACATAATCAGTCACTGTACTGGTCTAGCCACTGCGTAAGCCTCGCCGCTTAGTCAAATTTCTCTTTCTTTTATTCTTTTTCCTCTATTCTATTTCTATTATCTTCTTTCATCACCCCAATCTCTATCCTCCTATTCTTTCCTTTCTTCTCTTGAATGTGCACATCTGTGTGTTGTCGACCAAAGACAAGGTGGGGTCCCTTGGCCCACATATCTTGTAAATTAACCATGAGTGTGTGATCGCAGAAACAAGAGAGTATAGGTCAAGGGAGACGATTTCGAACTGGAGAGCTTTCTGTCATGATCTAAGAGGGCGCCCACATGAATTAGCCCAAGTGAGGACCATACCTAGGTGAGGTGTGTCCTGCCTCACATTAAATTCCTCTATCACTAGTTGTTGTACCTGCCCTTGTTTCTTAACAAGGTTCCTGAGAGAGTGGTCTCAAGTCTCGGGTTCACCTTTAAACCCGAGACACGTTCCATCAAGTCATCTCGACCCGGGGGTGAGATCGAGGAATCTAACCAATATTTTTTTGTCATGGTAGGAACTGGTCTTTGAGAACTGAATTTCAACATGATCGGGTCAAAACTTATCTGAATGCGACGAAATTTTGGGAGTGTCCTTCGGGTATCTGAAACTACCCTTTTCATTTGTTTCATAGCTGTTTATCACATTTTTTAAGGTTGCCCAAATTTAGGCCTATTTTGCAGTGTTCCCTTGGTCTGGCGGTGTCTTGCGTACCGACAGAACCAGGTTGTTACTGGCTCTCTTTTTATATGTTCCAGATATTTAAGTACGTAAAAAATAACGTACAACAACTTGCCCTGACGAATGCTGCACTTCGAGAGAAGCGGGAAGTGAAACATTCAGAAAAAGATTTTGTTTGTTGAAGTTCATCTTTCGAATCCTTACTAAGACATTTTTTATTGACTCTAAAAAGAAAACTTCTTCTTCTCCACCATAGGCGTTAGCACAATCCTTGAAGGGGAGATCATACTAAGCTTCGTTTTCAAGGGGTGACCGAAGTGGACTCTAACGATCAAGGGCCTTGCTTGAGGGCTTCCTTCCCAATGCTACTGGAATCCTTTTTCTTAGCAGAGCACATTGATAAGGTGCATCGTGAAGGGCTTGTCATTCCATGTCAACAATGCCTACTAATCGCCCAGCTAGTGAGTTCCCTTAGCAGGCTTTGCCCTAATCTAGTTGGTGGTGCGCTTTAGCTCTCGGGCCTGACTAGTGTGTGCCCTTGGTGGGCCATTCATCCCAATCTAAGTGTTGGTATTCTTCGGTTCTTGGGCCTGATGATCAGATGCCTCGATCTCACTTCCTCGAATCTAGGTGATCGAGTGACACATGTCTCGGGTTCAGAAGACCCAGAACTTAAAATTGCTCTCTCAATAACCTTGTTCACAAAACAAGAGAAGATGCACAATTAGTGAGAGAGGAATTTTATTTGTGAGGTGGGGACCAACCTCACCTGGGTCCGTGACTTACCTAGGCTGACTCATGCGAGCGTCCTCTTAGATCACGATGGAAAGCCCCCCAGCTGCTTCAGCTGGTTCGAAATCACCTCCCTTGACCTGCAATCTGCTTGTTTTCTGCACAACACTATCATGGTTAACTTGCAAGAGCCGAAGGACCCACTCTTGTCTTAGGCCAATGCACATTCATATGGCAAAGAAGATGAGAAGTTATGGTGATGAGGAAGAAGGTTCGAGTAAAGAAAGAAAAGAGAAGAGGACTTGATAAGGGGACGAGACTAGCATGATAGCTAGACCAGTACAACGACCGACTCGAAGTGGTAGCAAGACAGGCACGGTAACTCCACCGGCACGACCGCAATGCTACTCGAAACCAAGGTCAATATGACTATCCTAATTTGATGTGGTAGCAATACCGGCATGGTACTCAAGATCAGCACGAGAGCAATACTGCTCGACAGCCACACCGTTATGACAATGCTAGACTGAGTTTGTCCTTTAGTCAAGTAAGAATGAGGAGAAAAGAGAAGAAAAGATAACAAAGAAAAGGCAGTCGACGACAAAGAGGGACGGTCCCGACGGTGTTTAAGATCGCCACACACGGCCGTGGTATAATAGTCATGCGACCCTTAGCTCATGGCGAAAGGGACAGGCAGCGAACTTCTTTCGGCATTAGGCATCACCGTTGGCAACATGAGAAAGCAGCACATCCCTCCTCAGGTAGCGATTACTTCTTGTGAAGCATACGTCGATAGGTGTGGGACTAGAGAGAAGCCTGTGGACGGTAATAGGCACCTAGCTCACGAAAGAAGGCACCGAGTGCACAAAAGAAGCCTGCAAACAGTGATAGGCTCCGAGCGAATGAAAGAAGCTTGCGAACTGCGATAAACATCACCTCGACCATTCCCAGGAGGTGATAGGCACAGGGCATAAGAGAGAAGCTCGCGGACGACGATAGGCATTGTCGTCTATGACAGGCGCAGGACGCAATGGCGATAGGTATTGCTGCAACCCTACATGGGCGGCGATTGGCATTGCCGTCTACGATAGGCGCGCAATAGGATGAGACCCCTACGGGCGGCAATAAACATCACCGTTTGCGCTTATGCTGGACATCGAGGATACGCCTGCAGATAGCGATGAGCAGCGCCATTTGCGAACTTTGTTGAGAGATATAGACGAATGAAGAGAGGAGGAAAGAAACTCGTGCATGGCGCTGCCATCGCCATGCACGACCTACGAAAACACAGAAAGGAAAGAAAGAAAGAGGCATGCATGGCACTGCCACTGTCGTGCATGGCCTCAAAGAAAAACTCTAACGAAGGAGAAGAAAGAGAAGAAGAGAGAGAAAGAGATTTCCCTTAAGCCTAAGGGTATCGACCTAAAAGTTTCTCTCTCCTTGTCTCTCTCAAAACATAACCCAACAATAAAAAGAGATGGAAATTTTATTAAGAAAAGTTCGGTCCATGTACAATGATAGTACGTGATATATATAAAGTTTTGCCCAAACATGGGTGGATTGATCAAAATTAAACCTAATTGATGAAAATTACGAATTAATTGAATTAAATAAAATAAAAAAATAACGTGCAAAATGACTGATTTGCTGCTTCCTGATAATTGGCGATATTTCAAAACAGTCCCTCCCACTGCCTAGAACGCGCGTGATCTTTCATGGATGATCTGGTGTTGCTCTAATGCCCGTTTGCCTAAAATATTATTGTTTTCTTGTAGGGCTCGACATGGTGATGGATTTGATCCCAACTTCAAGCCATGGATCATGTTTTTAAGCCACGATCATACTACTTGAAATTTAGATGAATCTTGTAAGCTTCGAATAGATAGTATGCTTGTTTTTTGACATTTTCCATGATTTCTTCACTGGATCACACTAAGCATGCCTTCACGATTGCATGGCAACAAATGCAGCTCGATTTTTTTCCCAGACGAAGATTCGTAACTTTTGAGTTTTGGCCGCAATCTGGAATTCTAGTGCAAGAATTTGCAGCCACTTCATCGGCTTTGTGTTCGAAATCTGACCGTTTATCATGCGCGGGGTTCGGACCAGTGATAACCATGGACCTTATATACGTGATGCAACTAGTTTTACATTAATCGGGTTTGCGAGCGCCATGATTTGGCTGTTCAAGCGAGGCATGCTACTGTCGATTTTCCTGCAACTTTCTTCACAGAACGGCAACTTCTCTTTAGCTTTTCTCCTTGCTCGGGCATCGTCAAGGGGCGTACCACATATCGAAACGCTCGTCTCGACGAGATGAACACCCTCCAACACATTTGATATCGATCCGACCTCGAATGAGTGAGATATGAGCATTGCAAGTTACTTTTCATAACTGCCCCTTTAATGGAGTTTAGTTGTAGGGTGGTCACACGGGAAAAGTGTATGGCTCCACCTGTTTTGATCTTTTACCCTTAACTTCTCCTTGGAGTGTCTGTTTAAGCTGAAATTTGACCCCAAAGGATTTTCAACCGTACCGGATCTAATGAAGGTTGTCTCATAACAGTTTGATGCTTTGAAAGTAGGGTTCCAGTTATAGGCATCCGTTTTAGGGTGAAAGAGATTGATTCTGCTGGAACTGTTTCTAAGTCTACATTGCCTTAGATATGTCAAATTGTGATAAAACTTGGTAGAAGGCTTTCAAGATTTCTGATGAAGATCTTGACCAGTTTTGGAGCCATTCTAAGACTGTCAAAATTTTCACTGTTTGTCAGGCTTTATTGACTAGCTTCTTTATTTTATTCCGCATCGGGGACCCATGGTGCTGAACAATGTCTTCAAACAGCATGCCCCACCGATTGTTGTACTTCGAGAGAAGCGCGAAGGGCAACATTCATAAAATTTCCTCTGGCTTTATTTCTTTTTTCTTCTTAGCCACAGGACCACATGAACGCCGAGGAGATCCACGCAATGCTGTAATTAGGATGCTCACACGTTTGGATGCAATGTACAGGTCCATCCGTGGAGACTTTAGCGGGAGAAGAGACTTTGAAGGTTCTTTTTTTCATCTTCCTCACCCTCAAGGGACTATTTGTGATTCTGACAATTGAAGATTTTGTATGGACCTCGATGGTCAAAATCAGGCCTATCTGGCGGCCAAGTGATATGAGCCTTTGGTCGGCGTTGTTTGCGGCTACATCAAGTTTTCTTTTGACAATTAAGGTGCCTCTGTGAGCTCCATCCTCTCGTGTCCAAACGTGGGCTTTTTGTTGGTCTGTCTCAAAGGTCTGGACTTGTCGGCTAGAGGGATTTTGGTGAGGCGGCCTCATAACGAAGCATCACCCTGAAGTCTTTGGCGGGTTCGCCCTGGCTTTGTCAATTTCTAACCTTCGTAAGCATCTTTAGCATTTTGGAGGGATCTTTCAGTCATCGTCCTCACCCTTTGAAGGATCTATTGTTCATGGCCCCTACCCTCAAGGACTCTTTTTTATTTTGAGGGATCTATTGTTCGTCGCCCCTACCCTCAAGGACACTTTTTTATTTTGAGGGATCTATTGTTCATCGCCCCTACCCTTAGGGACCCTTTTTTATTTTGGTTTTTGGTAGATCCTGTGAGGCTCTCACTCCCTGACGAGCCATCTTGTGTTGTAATTGGCTCTTGATAGCTGAGGATTTTGTTTGGACCTCGTTAGCTAGGATTATGCATGTTTGACAATTGAGTGTCGGCTGAGGCTGTGATGCTACGTCAACCTACTTTATTGGTCCAACCACCCTTTGTGGGTTTTCGCTTAGTCTGGGGAAGTGGCGCCGTAAAGATGGTTTTTACCAGCCTCCTTTATTTTTGGGCTCTTTTACCCATGACCTTGGGGTCATGTCCACCCTTTTTCATCTGTTTTTTCTCATGACGCCATTTTGGGGCTTTCATCATGCCCGGGTTTTTATTTTCATAGAACTCTTTTACTCAGGACTTCATGACCATGCCTGTCCATCATTTTTACTCATGGCATTCCCTTATCCAAGTATACACCATGCTCGTTATTTTTCTTTTTCTCTCTTTTTTTTTTTTTTTTTTTTGTGAAGGTGTGTTTAGGGTCATGTCTTCGGGACCTGTGCAAAGCCTTTTAACGTCATGCGGCTAGGACGTGCACTATAGTTTAGGGTCATACAGCTGGAACATGGTGGGGATGGATGGCAGTTTGTAGCAGCTATGGAGTGAGTGTGGTGATGGTTTTGACTCACTTTAGGGAGATGGCACGAGGCTACTTAGGAAAAATAGAAGATGTATAAATGGAAGAAGAAAAGTGGTGACCCACTAGCTTATGACTAGTATGAATGGCGGGATGGTTTGTCATTTTGTGAGCATGGGTGAGGGTCATTGGGAAATGATGAATAGTAATGATGAAGTGAATAGATTCACTAGGGAAATGATAAAGGTGGTGCACGCATACAAACGGGTTGATTAAGGAAGGCGTGCGTGAAGATGCACGTAAAGGGCATGTGCGCATGTGTGAGGGCATCTTTAAGGTCATACCTCTTGGACCTGGAAAAAGCAGTTTAACGTCATACGGCCAGAACACGCCCTAGGGTTTAAGGCCATATAGCTTGGACCGTGGTTATACAGTTTAAAGTCATGCAACTGTGACCATGAGGTTTAAGGTCGTGCAACTAGACCTCCACTACATTTTAATGTCATATAGTTTGGACCTTGCAGTTTAGGGTTGTGCACCTAAACCATTTAGGTGGGTTGCCGTGTAAGAAAAGCTCCGTGAGAAATAAGTCTGAGTCGCAATCCGACTCCTTGGGTATAAAATGGTTAAGACCAGTAAGGGGCTTAGATGGAGAAGCAAGCTTTATTGGGGATTAAAGGACAAGTATGACTCCACAAGGTGAAAGCTGGAACTCCATGTCTCATGGAAAGTAACCCGATTCTTGGGGATAGGATAGTTTGGTATGCGACTGACCCAAGAAGATTGAAGGGGTAAGCATGCCTCCATGGGGATAATGAGCAATATATGCATGTAACTCCGCTAAGAATGATAGGATGGAGCACAGGTGCAACCCACTCGGGATTGAAGAGATAAGAATTACCCTAACTGCAGTGGGGATAATGGGCTGCAGTACGGATGTGACTCCTACTGGGGATGAGGGACAGTGGATTGCTTGTAGCTCCACTGGGAATGACAGTCTGTAGCATGGGTGGAACCCTACTGAGGATAGTAGTAGGATACACTCAGTGGAGCGGTGGGTCTATTTCACAGTTTAAAGTCATGCGCATCGACTATTTGTCGCGCCTTTTAACGTCTTACTAAAGGGACGTGCGTTACAGTTTTAAGGTCTTACAGAATCGGAACATGGCTATGACGTATAAAGTCATGCGACTAGGACCATGCAGTTTAAGGTCATGCAACTAGACCACTACTACAGTTTAGGGTCATATAGTTTGGACCATGTAGTTTAGGGTCGTGCAACTAGACCATAATGTGGTACGGGAATGTAACTCCATAGGGAAAGAGTCATAACTGAAGACTTGACTTCCTAAGGATATGATGGTTGTGGTGCCGAGAATGAATTTCTTGGGGGTGCAGAATGATGATCAAGATGAGAGTGTCATAGCGCACGCATGACACTAGGTTTTGACCAACGCACGTGGCGGTAGGCCCTTGATGAAGCGCATGGTGATAGCACTTGGTGAAGCACGCGGCGATAGCACTTGCTGAAGCACGCTGCGATAGCTACTTTAGTGAAGCTCGAGGCAATAGTTACTTGGTGAAGCAAGCAGCAATAACACTTGGTGAAGCACACAGCGATAGCACATGGTGATAACTACTTTAGTCAAGCTCACGACGATAGTTACTTGGCGAAGCACGCGGCGATACCACTTGGTGAAGCACACGGCGATAGCACTTGGTGAAGCACGCAGCGATAGCTACTTTAGTGAAGCATGCGGCAATAGCATCAAAGGGACGCGCGACAGCTAGTTCATGAGGCACAGGCCGCAACAACTCACATTCGGGCCTCGGGCTTGACCCGCCTCGGCCTGGACGTATCACCACTTGAAGACAAGGACTGGAGCATCATTTTGAACTTGTGAGGGGTACTTTGCGTAACCCTTAATTATAAAAGGGGGGCCCCATTTTACTGTTTTACCTTCGATAAAATAGTGAAGAGAGTTTAGAGCAAGAGAGAACTATGGCGAGAAACCTCCGACTAGGCCACAACGCACATGCATTCAGGAGCTTTTCGGTGAACTTCAGCAAGTCGTGAGCCTTCGTAAAGTGTTTGCGAACATTTTCAAAGAGTGCCAAGATATCTTGAGCAGGGAACAGCGAGCTTCCCAGGGCTTTACCGAGACTCTGGCGAAACTGTGAGGGGTCACAACGGTAGTCTACCAGAGTTTCAGGGCTAGTAGAAGAGGACAAACCAAGGGTTACCGGCTACTTCCAGGAGTCCATAGTGACTTTCTAGAAGTTCTGTGGTTACTGGCAGGTTGTAGACACCTCGAGGACACCCGAGAGGGAAACAGGGACTGCTGGTTCATGCTCAGGGCCATACAACTTAGGGATAAATCATCAAACTGGGCCATATAAGATTTGGCCCTACTATGATAAGGCTTGAGAGTATCCTTTCTTACCTCATAAATCCCATTAAGCTGCAAGATGACTAGCTCAGAGTTGCCAAAGATGTTCAGCTACTCCAGGTCTAGCTCCTGGGCAGTCTCCAATCCTATTGTGAGGGCATGATATTCAGCCTCATTATGAGAAAATGCCTCTGCGAGTGAGAAGGATAGAGGAATCATTCCACCATCTGGAGTCAGGAACACGACTTTGACAACCCCTTTATCAGATTGGAATGCCCCATCAAAGTACATTTCCCACGGCTGAGTTAGCACCGTACAAAAGACTTCTTCATCCCGGAGATCGCTTAACAGGGGAGATTATGAAGGGACTGGGTGAGCTACGAGAAACTTTGTTAAGGATTTATCTTTGACGACCTTCTGTGGGACATACATGATGTCGAACTCCATCAGCAATAATGCCCACTTGGCCAAGCGTCCTGATAGGCATGATCGGGTCATAAGGAACTTGATCGGGTCCACCTTTGTGATTAGTTTGACATCATGACCAAGCAAGTAATGGCGGAGCTTCTGTACTGCAAAGATCAAGGCTAAGCACATCTTTTCGATGGGAGGGTAATTTTTCTCAGCCCCCTGCATCCTGCGGTTGAGGTAATAGAATGTTGTTTCTATCCCCCCATCATTGTTTTGTGCTAGGAGTGCCCCAAGGTACTCATCAAGAGCAGTCACATTTAGGATGAGAGGCCCTCCTAACACTGGTGTGGAGACTACTAGAGGATTCAACAAGTACTTCTTGATGTCATCGAGTGCAGCTTGACACGCCTCATCCCACATGAAGGGAGTATCTTTCTTCAGGAGGTGTGAAAAGGTCTTGCATCGTCTTGAGAGGTTTGATATGAACCTTAAAATGTAGGCCAGCTACCCTTGGAGAGACTGAAGCTCACGTAGGGTTGTAGGCGGTGGCATGTCCTGGATCGCCTTAATTTTGACCGGCTCAATCTCAAGCCCACAATACCTCACAATGAACCCTAAGATTCTTGAGTGTACGTCGAAGGCACATTTCAAGGGGTTCATCTTGAGTTGGTGTCACCATAGCCACTCAAATACCTTTTTAAGGTCCTTCATGTGAGCGTCCTTTGTTTTAGACATCACCACCAAGTCATCCACATAGCACTCGACCTTGTGCATCATGTCTTTGAAGATGGTTGTCATGGCTCACTGGTACGTGGCACCGACATTCTTTAACCCGAAAGGCATCACAGTGTAGCAAAAGACACCTTTTGGGGTCAAGAATGCAACGGCCTCTTCATCCTCTGGTGCCATCCTGATCTGATTATCACCAAAATATCCATCCATGAAGGAGAAGATATGATAATGACCTTGGGAATCGACAAGCATCTCAGTGAACGACATGGAGAAGTCATCCTTTGCGCAGGCAGTGTTTAGGTCGTAAAAGTCATTACAAAACCTGATTTGGCCATTTTTCTTCTTGACTGGGACAACATTAGCCAGCCATCTGGGGTATTTGACTTCACGTATGAATCCAGCCTGCCTGAGCTTGTTCACCTCAGCATCGATCCGTATTTCGGGGTTGGATCTAAACCTTCATGATTTCTGCTTCATGGGTTTGATGGTTGAATCAATACCAAGACGATGGACAGCGATTTGAGGGTCTAAACTAGGCATCTCATGATAATGCCAAGCGGAGACGTTCTGGTTTGCTCAGAGGAGGGAAATATAAATTTCTTTCTCCTCTGGGGACATTTTTGTCAAGATAAAACTTGGCCTGGAGTCGGCATCATCTCCTAAGTTTAACTCTTCAAGATCGCCAGTTGTGGCTTGACCGCCTTCTTCGCACTCTTCTGGAGCTTCTTGCAACTCTTTGTCAGGGCATTCAGGATGCTTCTTATCAATCTCGAGTGCAGAGACCCAGAAAAAGAGATGGAAGCAGAGGGAGGAGAATAAGAAGAAACAGAGTTAGAATGTTTTGGGCAGCTTTTTACGTCGTCGTCAGAATTGGATGTGTGCATGGGGTATTTTAAGTCTTGCCCCAGCTCCATCCTTTGGGAGATGCTTTTAACATCATCAGCCATATTGGACGAGTCCTTAGCAGTTGATGACTCGGGGACATCCACTTGATCGAATGAAGGGATAAGGAAGGTTGCGCTTGGGATGAAGTCTTATAAGGTCGACAGTGGAGGAAGGACCTGAGGAATACTTCCTCTACTGGTGGCTGAGGAATATGATTCCTTCGCTGAGCCGACCTGGGTGCTCGTCTCCTTTTGGATCCCTTGGGAGATGTTTGGTTTGTCCTATCGAGCTGATGAGTAGCCCTGACTTGGTGGACTGCCTCACGCTTCAGGGACTTGACTCTACTTCATCCATGGTAATCTTCTTAGGACTGAGCAGTTGAGGGCTTTGAAGAGTCTTGTGTAGGTTCATAGGGGACCTATAGTGGGATTTCCTCTTGAGCAAGAGTGATGGCTTGGAAGCGTTCTTGGAAAACGACAAAACAATGTGGCCTTCACGTACCTTCTCTGCGACTACAACTTCGAAACCAGAGCAATCCTTCAGCTCATGGCCCCATACCTAGTGATATGGGTGCCAGAGGCTTTTGTGCCATGGGTAAGACGCTTAAGTTGCCTGACATGTTTGGGAGTGACAAGACTCTGTTAGAGCATCGCCTCGAAGAGAGCCTGTAGAGGATCTAGCTCGGTACTTCCCTAAGCTTGTGGCGAGAGGTCTTCTTGTACTAGTGGAGCAAGGACTTGAGGGGGTCCTTCTGGGTTACCATGAACTTCTTGGTGCTGCTGCATCTTCTTTGCCAAGAGCTCATGGAAGCTAGTGCATTTACTCAAGCGTGGCTCGCATCAGATGATATTGACACCAGAGGTTCTCAGTTCCTGGAGGCAAGAACTTGGGCTGCCTTGTCGGCTTCGGCCTTATGAGAGCTTCTTCGAGCATTACGAAGAATAGTGCACGGAGGACAGCAGGTACCTCGTCATCCTCTTGGATTGTCACTATGTGGAAAGCCTCAGTTACGTCGAATGCTTTCTTTAACTCTTTGTGCTTTATATGGCCCTTATTAATAAGGGCTTCAATAATGTCTTTGAGCATAAAGCACTCTTGAGTGGGGTGGCCTACTCTCCTATGACAAGCACAATACCTCTCATGTGTCTCCTATCTAGCCTGCTCTGGGGTTTGGGCCTCCTGTAGCTAGATCATGTTTTGCTCTCGTAGTAGTCAAAGCAGAGCAGGAACCCATTCCTTCTCGAAGGGGTACACGTTGTTCTGG
Organism: Amborella trichopoda; assembly: GCF_000471905.2. The sequence continues at coordinate 3,964,293 of NW_006499810.1, forward strand.
TGTCGGATCCTGTAGTCACTTCAATTTATATTGTTAGGGGGTGGGACCTTGTTATAGGACTACTTCTGGTTGCTTCCATCCTGAGGTGTTGTCTGTGCCTTGGAAAGATCCAAGGTTTGAGGGGCGGCTTTCTTAGTGTTAGTCACGGTGACAGCCACACTAATCACCCCTTTTTGGTGGTTGCCCTGATTATTGGAGTAAGAATTGCCATTGCCCCAGCTTTTTCTTAAGCTAGAGGGCTGCTGGTGAGATCCACTATGGTGCTTGGATAGACCTTTTATGCGCACCGCTTTAAAGATGAGCTCTGACATGGAGGGTGGATTGGAGGCCTCAACATGCAGGGTGTTCTCTGGCAACATATTTCGTATGAAGGTATAAACTGCTTCTCTTTCAAATGATAAGTTGCCAACTCTCTCCATCGGGTGATGAACTTATCGACTGGCTCACCAAGGTCTTAAGTAAGAGCGAGGAGCTCGATGGTTTCCACGTTTCTCTTGACTTCATAGAAGTGCTGGTAAAACAACTGCTTCATTTCTTGCCATGTATGCACCGAGCTTGGAGGTAACCGAACATACCACTGGAAGGCTGGCCCTTCAAGAGTTTCGACGAATTGATGGAGGAGGAGTCACCTGTCAGTTGCGGTCTCTCGACAGCCCGCTCGAAAGTGAGCGGTATGCTAGTGCGGGGATGTAGTACTATTGAACAGGGGGAGCTTCCCTTTTTGATAGTTTGGGAGAAACGACACCTAGTTAATATACGAGGGGTACGGCTTTTGGTAAAGCAATGCCCTTGTATGCCCGGGACTTTATTATTAAGACTGTGGGTCACCATGGCATCTATGTCAGTTTGGAAAACCATGCAGGGAGCAGAGCTATCTTGAGAGGCTAGTAAGGGAGTTTGCCTCGGAGCTGTGTCCTCTCCAGGCTGAGAGTTGGCCTCATGGTGAGGAGGGGAAGAAGGGGAGCTGAAGGTCTCTAAGAGATCCATCTTTTTTAGAATGGACTACATCATCACCTCGGACCTGTTGATCTGCTCTTCTTGAGCGTCATCCAACTTGTTGATCACCGTGAAGCTATCGTTTCTTATGGAAGGTCAGAGCCAAATGGAGTCGTGGACTGTCGGGACTGGTGAGTCATACGTGGCAAGTCAGTCTGTAGGGGCTTAGCATGCCTCGACTGGACCTGGGCCTTGTATGCTGAGCGTGTGAGGACCGGTTCTTAAGGGTCTTAGGACCGTGACTTCTTGGCAGCTCGATCTTTTCCTGTGACGATAACCACCGAGCAATCTTGGACTTCTTGCTTAGGTTCTGGAATATGAAGAGGGAAGAAGGGATTGTGAGGTAGGAGGTCATCAAGAGTGGTAACTTCAACTGTCTTAGGAGACTCTCTAGTCGAGAGTTATAGGTCTCTCTATTGCTTGATCTTGAGACTGTAATAGATTTCAGTCAAGAGTAGAGCCTGAGACTTGGACTGCCCTGACTTTCTTGAGCATGTGAGGGTTGTGTTTATTAGCTGGAGCAGAGAATGAGGTCCTAGGATAGAGGGCAATCCAGGCTTCTGCTTAGAGTATGTAGGCTTCTATCTGCCATCAAGCATTTGCCCTGGATTCCCTTGTGAGGACCGGGTGCATGGCTGACCTGGGGTGGCTGACTCAAGATGGTACTCTTAGGGAAAACCTTTGAGTACCGGGTCTCGAGTTGTTTTCCTAACAAAGGAAGAGCGATAAAAGAAGGAACTGGCTCACGACTCCGCCAGAGTCGGGATCGAGGAGGAACCTATGAAATTAGTGTGTGTGCACCTTTGGAGGTAGCCATCCTGGTGACTCGAGAGTCAGCCCAAGCTCGGTCATCTGGTTCGCCCTTAGGAGGCCGAGACCTACGAGCTCGTGTCTGTGAGGTACCGGATAGGAGCCTATCTCTCACAGGATGCAGTCGTGTGTGCTAAGAGGGAGGATGAAGTGGTTAACCCTCGTGTGCTCGAGTTGGCACAGAATTGGCATTTCCCCGAGCTGTGGGATGCAGATGCTGACGCGTGCAGGGTTCAGCCCGAGAAGGCCTAGCCTTGAATGCTAACTCAACGCAACATGAAAGTTGCCCTGAGGTGTGGCTTGAGTGGACGGACCATGAGTCTTTAGGTGTGTGCGAGAGGTGGAGGCCCCAAGATCTTCACCTTGGTGTGTCAAGCCTCTAAGCATAGAGGTTTGGGGTGATGAAGGAGTATGAGGGACACTACTGCTCAGGATGAAAGGGGCAGGCAGCGAACTTCAGACAGCGTTAGGTATCATCGTTGGAAACACAAGAAGGCAGCACATCCCTCTGTGAGCGGCGATAGCTTCTTATGATGCCCATGGTGATAGGCGTGGGACGCGAGAGAAGCCTGCGGACGGTGTTAGGCACCAAGCGCACGAAAGAAGCTCGCGGACGGCGATAGGCACCAAGCACACAAAAGATGCTTGCAGACAGCGATAGGCACCGAGCGCAAGAAAGAAGACTACGGATGACGATAGGCATCACCGTGACCCTTCGTAGGCGGTGATAGGCATTGCCGTCTGCTATAGGCATAGGGCATAAGAGAGAAGCTCGTAGAAGGTGATAGGCATCGCCTCGACCCTTCGTGAGCGATGATAGGCGTCGCCATTTGCGATAAGCGCATGATGCAAGAGAAGCCTACGGATAGTGATAGGTATTGCCACAATCCTTCGTGGGCGGCGATATGCATCACCATCTGCGATAGGTGCGCAACATGAAAAGACCCATGCAAGCGACAATAGGCATCGCCGTTTGCGCTTACGCGGGATGCCGAGGACACGCCTGTGGACAACGATGAGAAGCGCCATCTACGAACTTCGTTTAGAGATAGAGACAAATGAAGAGAGGGGGAAAGAAACTAGTACATGGCGTTGCCATCGCCATGCATGACCTACGAAACCACGGGAAAATAAAGAAAGAAAGAGGCATGCACGGCACTACTACTGTCGTGCATAGTCTTTGAGAAAAACTCAGGCGAATGAGAAGAAAGAGAAGAGAGAGAAGAAGATAGGAAAGAAGAGAAGAGAGAGAAAGAGATTTACCTCAAGCTCAAAGGTATCGACCTAAAAGTTTCTCTCTCCTCCCTATCTCTCTCAAACTTGACCCAACAATAAAAAGCGATGGAAATTTTATTAAGCAAAGTTCAATCCATGTACAATGATAGTACTTGATATATATAGAGTTTTCCCTAAAAATGGGTGGATTGATCAAAATTAAACCTAATTGCTGAAATTAAGATTTAATTGAATTAAATAAAATAAGAATATAGGGTGCAAAATGACTGATTTTCCCCTTCCTAACAATTGAGAAAATTCTAGAATAGTCCCTACTGCTGCCTTAGATCGTGCGTGATCTTTCATGGATGATCCGAAAATGCCCTGGTGCCCATTTGTCCAAAAGATGATTATTTTCTTGTAGGGATCGACATGGCGATCAATTTGATACCAACTTTGAGTCATGGATCGGGTTTTTAAGCCACAATCATACGACGTGAAATTTGAATGAATCTTGCAAACTACGGATCGATAGTGTGCTCGTTTCTTGATGTTTTTTCCTGATTTCTTTACTAGATCACACTGAACATGCCATCAAGATCCCGTGGCAACAAATGCAGCTCGATTTCATGCCCGGATGAAGATTTCGTAACTTTTGAGTTTTGGCCAGAATCTAGAATTCCAGTGCCAAAATTTACAGTCACTTCATCAGTTTCATGTGTGAAATCTAACCGTTTATCATGCGCGGGGTTCAGACTAGTGATAGTTCGTAGACCTTACTCACGAGATGAAACTAGTTTTACATCGATTAGGTTAGGAAGCGCCATGATTTGGCCACTTGAGCAAGGCGTGTCGCTGCTAATTTTCCTACAACTTTTCTCATGGATCGGCAACTTCTTTCTAACTTTTCTCTATGCTCGATGTCATCGTGGGTGCCACATATCGAAACGCTCGTCTCGACTAGATGAACACACTCCAACAACTTTGAGCAAGATCCGACTTCGGATGAGTGAGATATGATTGTTGTTGTCCCTTTAATGGAGTTTCGTTGCAGGGTGGCTACACGGGAATAGTGTGCGGCTCCTCTTATTTTGATCTTTTACTTATAACTTCTTCCTAGAATGTCCATTTAAGCTGAAATTTGATCCCTAAACATTTTCAACCGTGTCGGATCTAATGGCGATGGTCTCACGACCATTTGATGCTCTGAAAGTAGGGTTTCAGTTATAGAGATCCGTTTCAGGGTCCTAGATGTTGATTCTGCTGGAATTGCTTCGCAGTCTGCACTACCTTAGACAAGTCGGATTGCAACGAAACATTGTAGGAGACTTTTAAGAGTCATGATGAAGATCTTGACCAGTTTTGGGGCTATTTTGAGACTATCAAAATTTCCACTGTTTGTCAGGCTTTATTGACTGGCTTCTCCTTTTTATTCCACATCAGGGACCCATGGTGCCGAAAAATATCTTCAAACACCTTACTAGTGGGATTTGGTCCCAATCTAGTTTGTTAACAACTGAGGAACCTTTTTAGTGGAGTCGATATCAGCGTTGTATGATCTTGATTTTGGCTCAAGGACAAACTAGTGGGTTCCCTTGGCGAACTCTTGGTCCCAATCTAGTTGTTGGTGTTCTTTGGCTCTGGGGCCTAACTAGTGAGTGCCCTTTGTTGGCATTTGATCCCATCCTAGTTGTTGGGAAATTTTGGCTCTAGAGTCAATTAGTGGGTGCCCTTTGTGGGCGTTTGATACCATTCTAGTTGTTGGAGATGGACTGGTCTAGATTGCACCGGGTACTTTTCAGTTTTCAACTTGTAGATGGCTGAAGTCATCTTTGGTAAAGAAGCAGCATCAACTTGTTCATTAGTTCATGCGCCTTTTTTTTTCCTTGGGTTTTCACCTGAACTGGATAGGAGTGGTGCCACAAGAGTGCCTTTTTCCAACTGCTTCTATTGAGGCACTTTTACTCGTGACTTCGAGGTCACTGTTGGAAGATATTTTTCATCACTGCTCAATAAAAGCTTAGCAAAAAGTGAAAATTCTGACAGTCTCAAAATATCCCTAAAACTGGTCAAAATCTTCATGAGGACTCTCAAAATTCTCCTGTCAAATTTCGTCACATTCCGACATGTCTAAGGCAGTACAGACTGAGAAACAGTTTCGACAGAATCAGCCTCTAGCACCTTGAAATGGACCCTTATAAATAGAGCTACATTTTTGGTGTCTCAATTTACTGTAGGACCATTGCCATCAGATCAAGAATGGTTGAAAACCCCCAAGGGTAAAATTTCAGCTAAAACGGACACTCCAGAAAAATGTTATAGGCAAAAAAGCGAAACAGGAGGAGCGGCACGTTATTCCCGTGTGGCCACCCTGCAACTCCACACCATTAAAGGGACAGTCACGAACAGTGACTTTTGATGATCATATCTCTTCAGCAGTTTTACCCTTCGATAAAATAGCAAAATGAGGTTTTCCCCCTGTTAATACTCAACAATGCCGCAAACTGCCCCTTACAAGTTCGAAAAGACGTTGCAGTCCCTATCTTTAAGCGACACTAAGATAGGGACGGGGCGGGTTCAAGCCCAAGGCCCGAAAGGGTTATCATCGTGCACTGCATAAGATGCTATTGCTGCTCGACTTCGTCAAGGGCTATCGCCGCACACTTCACCAAGAGGAAATCGTCGTGCACTGCATAAGGGTTATCGCCGTGCACTACGTAAGATGCTATCACTGTGTGCCTTCGTCAAGGGCTATCGCCACGCGCTTCACCTAGAGGAAATCATTGTGCGCTGCGTAAGGGTTATCGCCATGCCTTGTGTAAGATGCTATCGCCACACGCCTTCATCAAGGGCTATCGTCGCGCGCTTCACCCAAAGGCAATCATCGTGAGCCTTTGTCAAGGACCATCGCCGTGCGCCCTCGCCGAAGGCCATCGCCGTGTGCCTCACTAAGTGGTTAACACCGTGTGCCCTTCATCAAGAGCCTAAAACCATGAGCACCATCGAGAACTTAGCATCGTGTGCACGTCACGACACTCCCATCTGGACCTTCGTCCTACATCCCCAGGAAGTTCATTCGCTACACCCTAGTCTCACTCCTCCAAAAGTCGAGTCCTCAATTACGACTCTATCCCCCCTGGAGTCACATTCTCCCCAAAAATTGGTCTGTGCTGCATGATCTTAAACTACACAGCCTCGAACCATGTTGCATGACCTTAAACTGTACAGCCACGGTCCGTGCTACATGAGCTTAAACTTCACATCCTCGGTCTGCACTGCATGACCTTAAACTGCATAGCCTTGGTCCGAGCTGCATGACATTAAACTGCACAGGCTCGATCCATGCTGTATGACTTTAAACTGCACAGCCTCGGTCCGTGCTGCATGACCTTAAACTGCACAGCCACAATCCATGCTACATGACTTTAAACTGCACAGCCACGGTCCATGTTGCATGACCTTAAACTGCACAGCCACGGTCCGTGCTACATGAACTTAAACTGCACAGCCATGGTTCAGATGCACGATCCTAAACTACATGATCCAAACTATATGACCTTAAACTGTAGCAAAGATCTAGTAGCATAACCTTAAACCGCATAGTCCTCATTGCATGACTCTAAACTATAAGATAATGGTCTAGCTGTATGACTTTAAACCATAGTGCACGTCCTGGCAGCATGATGTTAAAAGGCTTAGCACCATGGCCCAAAGTACATGACCTTCAACTGTAGCGGAGGTCTAGTTGCACGACCCTAAACTACATGGTCCTAACCGCATGACTTTAAACTGCATAGCCATGTTCCGAGTTACAAGACCTTAAAACTATAACGCACGGCGCGACAAATAGTCCATACGCATAAATTTAACTGTGAGATGGACCACCTCTTCACCAGGTTTATTTCATCAACATCCCCAGTAAAGTTAGATGTATGCAAGGGTCGTGCCTACCCCTTCAATCCCCGATGGGTTTGTGTCGCAACATCCCAATGAGAGTCACATCGTACTGTGACTCACTATTCCTAAGGAGTTAAGGTCATTCTAATCTTCTCAACCCCTAGTGGGGTTACACCTGTGCTCTAGCCCATCATCCCTAGAGGAGTTACATGCATACCATTACTCATTATCCCCTTGGAGTCATACTAGCGGTCATAATCCCGGTGAAGTCTGTTTCTGCTTGCCATTCCTCATAGGGCCACCATATTCATCTAAAGCTCTCTGCTTATGTATAGCCTTAACTATTTTTATCCCCAGGGAGTCAGATTGCTATCCACAACCTATCCCCCATGTAGCTTTACCTACATGGTGACCTACACAACAGTCCGTATTGCATGACTTTAAACTGCACAGCCACAGTCAGTACTGCATGACCTTAAACTACACAGCCGCGGTCTGTGTTGCATGACCTTAAACTGCACATCCTTGGTCCGTGCTGCATGACCTTAAACTACACAACCGTGGTTCAAACTACATGACCTTAAACTGTAGTGGAGATCTAGTTGCACGACCTTAAACTTTATAGTCCAAGTTGCATGACTATAAACTGCATAACCACGGTCCCAAATATGACCTTAAACCATAGTGCATGTCCTGGCCACATGACATTAAACTGCTTGGCCCAAGTCCAAGAGGCATGACCTTAAAGACGCCCCCACATACCCGCACATGCCCTTTACGTGCATCTTCATGCACGTCTTCCCAAACTGACATGTTCGTCTGCGCACACCACCTTCATTACCTCCCCAGTGAGTCCACATACACTCACACGCCCTTCACGTGCATCTTCACAAACATCTTCTCAAACCGACCCGTTTGTGTGCGCTTACCACTTTCATTACCTCCCCAGTGAGTCCACATACGTGCAAATTCCCTTTACGCGTGTCTTCACGCGCACCTTCCCTAATCGACCCGTTCGCGTGTGCACACCATCCATCATTCCTGGTGAGTCTTACCCATGCTCACAAAACGGCAAGCCATCTCGCCACCCATACTCACCATCAGCTAGTGGGTCACCACTCTTCGCCCATCATTCTTCTTTCATAAGGTAGCCTCATGTTATCTCCCCAAAGTGAGTCAAAACCATCACCATACTCACTCCATAGCCTCTACAGACTGTCATGCGCCACTACTACGGCCCAGCTATATGACCCTAAAACTATAGTGCACATCCTGACCGCATGACGTTAAAAGGCCTCGCACAAGTCTCGAAGGCATGACCCTAAACACGCCTCCACAAAAATTGGCAGTGTACACCTCGATAAGGGAATCCCATGAGTAAAAATGACGGACGAGCATGATCACGAAACCATGAGTTAAAGAGTTCCGTGAAAACAAAAACCCAAGCACGATGAAAACCCCACAAGGGCACCGTGAGAAAAAACAAATGAAAAGGGTGGACATGACTACCAGGTCATGGGTAAAAGAGCCCAAAAACAAAGGAAGTTGATGCAAGCCATCTCTTCGGTGCCACTTCCCCCCTGTTCATGTGAAAACCCACAAATGGGCACTTGAACCGATAAAACAGGTTGACGCACTACCACAGCCTCAACCGGCACTCAATTGCCAAACAGGCATAATTCCATTGAGGTCTATCTAAGACCCTCAACTGCCAGCACCCAATCATATCACAAAATGGATCATCCGAGAGTAAGAGTCACATAAGATTTCCCACAGTTTAACATCAACAAACAACAAGAGTCCTTGAGGGTGAGGACGACAGTCGAAAGATCCATCCAAAATTCTAAAGACAATCACGAAGGCAAGAAACTAACGAAGACAGGGCCTAACCTGCTATAGACTTCAAGGTTATTCCTCGCCATGAGATCACCTCGCCTAAAGCCTTCCTTAGCCGATAGGCTCAAACCTTCTTGACCTGAAAGGATGGGGCCTACGAGGTCACCTTGCCAAAATTCCCCTAGCGACAGGTCTAGACTTTCGGGATAGGTCAAAAACCCCCGATTGGACCCCGCTATATGGGACCTACAGAGTTACCTTGAACATCAAAAGCAAATCTGGTATAACAGTGAATAATGCTGACCAAAGGTTCATAGCACTTGGCCCCAAATAGGCCCGATTCTAACCAATGAGGTCCCTACAAATTCCTCAAGCTATCAGAATTGCAAATAGTCCCTCGAGGGTGAGGACTTCGATAGGATCCCTTAAAGGTTTTTTTTCCTCAAGTCTCCACGGATGGACTCGTACATTGCGTCCAAAAGTCAGAGCATCCTAGTCACAACATTACGTGGATCTCTTCAGCATTCGCATAGTCCTTGGCTAGCCAGGAGAAATTTCCTGAATGATTGCACTTCTTGATTCTCTTGAAGCACAACATTTGATGGGGAATGTTGTTAGACGATATTTTTCATCATCATGGGGCCCTCACTCAATAAAAGCCTAGCAAACAGTGGAAATTCTGACAGTCTCATAATATCCCCATAATTCGTCAAAATCTTCATGAAGACTCTCAAAAGTCTCCTGCCAACTTTCGTAGCAATCTGACCTGTCTAAGGCAGTGTAGACTGAGAAACAGTTTCAGCAGAATCAACCTCTAGCACCCTGAAATGGACCCCGATAGCTAGAGCTACATTTTCAGTGTCTCAATTTGCTATAAGACCACCACCATTGGTCCGGTACAGTTAAAAATCCCAAAGGGTCAAATTTCAGGCTAAACGAACACTCTTGAAAAACGTTATAGGCAAAAGAGCAAAACAAGAGGAGCCGCACGCTATTCATGTGCGGCCACCCTGCAACTCCACACCATTAAAGGGACAATCATGAACAATGACTTTCGATGCTCATATCACGCCTGTCCCAAGTTGGATCACGCTCAAATTTGGTGAGCATGTTCATCTCGTCAAGACGAGTGTTTCGATATGTAGCACACCTCGCGACGATGCCTGAGCGTGAAGAAAAGCTAGAGAGAGTTGTTGATCCGTAAAGAAAGTGTAGAAAATTCAACAGCATCGTGCCTCACTTGAGTGGCCAAAACACACCGCTCGCAAGCCCGATCGATGTGAAACTAATTCCATCATGTGCGTAAGGTATCAGGCTATCTCTTACCTGAACCCCATATATGATGAATGGTCAAATTCTTCACACGAACCCAATGAAATGACTGCAAATTTTGTCGCCGAAATTTCAAATTCCGGCAAACATTCCAAAGTTACAAAATCTTCGTTTGAGCACAGAATTGAGCTATGTTTCTTGCCCCACGATCGTAACGGCATGCTCAGTGTGATCCAGTGAAGAAATCAAAGAACAACATCAAGGAATGAGCACACTATCGATCCGAAGTTCCAAGATTCATTCAAATTTCAAGTCACATGATAGTGCCCTAAAAACACGATCCATGGCTCAAAGTTGGAATCAAATCGATTTCCAAGCCAAGCCCTACAAGAAAACAATCATCTTTAGATCAACTGAGCATTAGAACAACCCTGGATCATCCATGAAAAATCATGCACGTTCTAGGGCAACACAGGGGCTGTTTTGAAATTCTACTAATTGTTAGGAAGGGGCAAATCTGTCATTTTACACCCTATTTCTAATTTCTTTTAATTCAATTAAATCTTAATTTCCAACAATTAGGTTTAATTTTGATCATCCACCCATGTTTGGGCCTCGTACCATCATGGTATGCAAAAAGGCTTGAACCCTTCACAAAAGGGATAAGTTTACTTAGTAAAGTTTCTCTTTCTTCTCATTGTTGGGTCACGTTTGGAGAGAGAGTAAAGAGAGAGAAACTTATGAACCGATACCCTTAGGCTCAAGGCAAATTTTCTCTCTCATCTTTTCTCTCTCATCTTTTCTCTCTTCTACTTCTTCTTCGTCTAAGCCTCCCTTATAGGCCATACACGGTAGTGGCAATGTCGTGCATGACTCTTTCTTCCCTTTTTCTCCTTCCTTTAATTTCATAGGTCGCGCATAGTGATGGTAGCTCCATGCACAAGCTCTGTCTCCTCTTATGTTTCCTCATCTCCATGTCTCGGTGAGATCTGCAAACGGTGCTGCTCATCGCCATCCACAGGTGTGTCCTCGACATCTCAGCGAGGAACACGTGTAACGAAGCATATTGCCGTCCGAGAGGGCTTCACCCTGCCGTGTGACTATTGTAGGCGACGATGTCCATCGCCATCCGTGAAGGGTCGCAACAATACTCATCGTCATTCTGAAGCTTCGCTTTTACGCCTGATGCCTATTGTCGTGCGTAGGTTTCTTTCGTTCGCTCGGTGCCCATCGCCGTGCGCAGGCTCCTTCCTCGCCTCTCCACATCTATTGTCGTGCGGAAGCTTCCCTTGTGCCCCACGCCTATCGTCATGCGCTCCACGAGAGGTAATTGCCATGTGACTCATGAGAAGTTATAGCCGTGCTCCTCGTCAAAAGCTATCGCCATCTACAAGAGATGTGTGGCCTTCTCACATTTCCAATGGCGATGCTTCTTACTGTCTGCAGGTTTCTCTCTTGTCCCACGTCTAGCGTCGTGTGCCTCATGCGGAGCTATCACCGTGAGCCTCACCAGAAGCTATCGTCGCCCGGACGCAGTGTCTTCTTATGATGCTAACGACGAGACCCATTGCCGTCTGGATTCTCCCCCCCCATCGTCGTCTCTCTTTCACTCTCTTCATTCCCTTTTCTTCTCTTCTTGCTTTTCTCTTCTCACATGATTGAGGGTAGACTTGGCCCAACACTGCCATATCAGCCTCGGTTTCGAGTAGCATTGTCGTCACACTGGTCCTGAGTACCATGCCTGTCTTGCTACCACTCCAAGTCGATAACTTTACAGCTGTCACGCTAGTCTCGCCCCTTCATCAATTTCTCTTCTCTTTTCTATCTTTATTTGAACTTTCCATTTCATCACTCTAACTTCTCACATTCTTAGCCATGTGATGTGCGTTGCCCTAAGATGAGGGTGGGCCTTTCGACATACTTTTCTTACAAATTAACCATAGTAGTGTTGTGTAAATAAAAGGCAATCGCAGGTCAAGGGAGGTGATTTTGATCCAGCTAAAGCAGCTAGGGGGCTTTCTTCATGATCTAAGAGGGTGCACATGCAAGCTAGCCCAAGTAAGTCCCGAACCCATCTTAAATTCCTCTCTCATCGATTGATATACCTTCTCTTGCTCTTGAGCAAGGTTCTTAAGAGAGCGATCTCAAGTCCCGGGTTCACTAGAAACCTGAGATACGTGCCACCAGATCATCTAGATCTGAAGGGCGAGATCGAGGCACCTAACCAGTCACGTCCGCCTTTTGATTTCCATTTTGACTCATGGTGCCCTTTTGGATTTTCGCCATGCCCAATTTTCTTATTTTTAGGACATTTTTACTCATGGCTTCATGGTCATGCCCCGCCTGTCATTTTTACTCATGGAGCGCTTGCAGGATTTTACCATACCCATTTTATTTTATTTTTTGGTAGTTTTTTTTTTCGTAGCTTCATGGCTATCTCCACTTGAAGCTTCTACTTGTACTCATGATGATTCTCATCATGCTCAGCTTCTTTTTTCTCTTTTCTCTTTTTTATTTTTCTAAGGGACTCCCCTTTGGAGGGGTCTTGCTTGGATGGGGCTCACTGGGGCAGTGGACATCGTGGGTGAGCTAACTGCGGATAGAGGTATGACATAGCCACATGTTATGCAGGGAGGCACACCAGGGCCGTGTCGTGCATGCGCACGTTGAGCACAGGGAAGCTCATGAGCCGCTGATTGTCGAAACGACACTTGAGAGATGAAACAAATTTGTGGGGAGGCAAAATGTCATCGAGAAGGCAGTCATTTGATGACAGACCTGTGGATAAGGGAAACGTTGCCTGGGAGGAAAAACTTCTCTGTGACGAGCTCGCAAATAGGGAAGACATCGCTAGGGAGGCGAAACATTTCTGATGGTCTAGTGGATAGACATGTCAACATCTGGGGATGCGAGATGTTTCTACGACGAGCCTGCTGTCCGGAGTGGCTTATAAGGGGTACGGTAGGTGGAGACTTTGATGGAATTGTAGGCATATGTGGCGTCGTCAGAAAGGCGAATCGATGGGAGATTTGACTTGCGATCAAACGAGGCGTTATCAGGGAGGTGAAGCGGCGGGAGAATGACTCGTGATCAGTCGAAACATCGTCAGGGAGGCTAAGTGACGAGACAGAGCATCACCAAGTTGGCGCCATGTTTTCGTTGCCAATTCGTGGATGAAGTGGCCTATAAAAGTAGGGCTAGAGGGAGAGTGGGGCATTTTTTGGCTTGGAATGCCTATTTCTTCGGCCTTCTTCCTTTTGTAGAGAGAGAAAGAGAGTTTTCTCTCTTAGAGCATTCCTCTATGTTTCCATGGCCTTAGCTACCACTGGCATTAGAGTTTTGAAAGGTTCTAGCGATGATCATGTGATTGCTGGTGAGCTTGTGCCTCCTGACTTGCATGGAGTTCTAAAAACAGAGTCTAAGGCTGTGCACAGGATTTTGAAGGTCATCTGGCCTAAACCCAATCTCGTTCATCAAAACATGATGACAGATTGTGAAGGTTTTTGCTGGCTCGTCATCTTCTTCATGATGGTTAACCAAATGAGTGATTTGGTCAACTTCAATGTTCAATGCTTGGGTGAACTATCAATATGTCGAGCAGGACATTTTCTGCTCGAATTTTTGCTCGTTGCTGCTCCCTTAACCACCATCTGGTTCTTTGCCTTCACTCGACAGTGAAAGAAGAATGGGGTCCTTTTCATTCTTTTCAAGCTCCCTTTGAAGAGAATGATCCTACCTCTTAGAAGATACTACCGTTTAGAAGGCGGCGGTGCATTTGGAGGCTGTATCTCTGGACGGGAGACTTATTTCAGAATGGATCTATCTTTGTTGTAGCTACAGATTATTGTAACCATAGTTTTGTAATCCTTTTTATTCATGAAAAAACATCTTCCTCTAGTTTGAATCCTCCTTGATCTGTGGCTTGTGTCTCTTCTTTGGCTTGTGTCTCTTCTTTTTTTATGGTTTGCTTGCCCTTTTTTTTTTTTCCTGTGTTCAGTTCTTATCCCTCTTGATGGTGGGGATAAGAAAAGGGCTAGGAGACTTATTTTGCCCCGGGGGCATGCTAACTATCTGTCTTTGAATGGATCGAATGCCCTCTCAAGTTTTCATTCGAGCCTTTAGGGTGTGCGCCATTTTTGGTTTTTATAAGGACCTCATTTTTTTTTTCTTTTTTTTTTTGGGACTTGACCGTTGAGGTTCCCATATGTGTGGATAGCCCAAGGAACACAACTCGCTTGTTTACCCATTGTGGTGGTGCACAATGTGTGCTAAGCCCTTGGGTAGGCCAAAGGTTCGTGTGGGTCTTCGGGTAGGTGCGTACCTGAGATTGGTGGCAGAGAAGAGAGTTTTCTGATGATGTTGTGTTTACGCACAAGAGTTAGAGCCGCATAGCCTTTGCGCTGAGTGACGGGATCGCAAAGTGTTTGTGTTTAGCTATGTCGTGACCGCCCGTCGTTTCGCTTGCATGTTGCTTGTGCTTCCACTCGATGGAGTTGCACAACGTTTCGCTCATGTGTCGTTTGTGCTTCCACGTGATTGGGCCATGTGTCATTTCATTGTCATGCGCGATATGCTACCCTTCCTCAGTATAAAAACGTGGGTAGAGGTACCTTTTCCTCATTTTTACCCTAAGTTTTTACCCATGGTAAAAATCCCTAATTCTTTTCTTCGCGCCCCTTTTCACCACTGTCCTCGAGCGAGATTTCTCACCATTGAGTGATATTGACAACAATGGTGAGTAAAAGCGTCGCCCCTCCTCAAGGTAGGGTGTTTTTTTTTTTTACTTTTTCTTTTGTTTTTTTGATTTGGTCTTTATTTTTGCGAGATCATGCTTGTATTTGCATGTTGTGGGTCTTCCAGCCAAGCCTTGGCTCGATTCAGCAAGATTAGTCGTGAGCAAATCTAGCTTTTGGTCTGGAATGCCTACACATGGCATCTTGCGTGCTCTTGATTTTGGTGTTTGCGCATTGAGCCGGGCTCATTCTTTGCGTGTGGTCTGCTCTACCCTTGCACATTCTATCACGCACTTGTTCTTGCACTTATTCGGGTTTAAGCGTACATGAGCCTGAGTCAGGGTATTATTGCAGTTTGTGCATCTTGGCCTATGCGGATTTTCCCCTGGGTATGCTTGCCTTTTACGCAGACATGCACCTGCTCTTGTATATGCCTCGATGAGGCATTGCTTGAACTTGTGTTTTAGAGTCGCACACATGCGCACAGTGGATGCACTGACTACGCGGACATGCATCCTGAGTGCTTCTTGAGCTCTTGTGCCTGCATGCCTTGATCGGAGTACAAGTTGCAAACCTATCTATAGCTTACTCTTTCTTTTGTTCTTTGCACTGAAAATCCTTGATGTAAACTAGCTACCCCGTGCAGAGGAACTGGGAACCAATTCCTACATAGGTGCTTCTTTTGTCAGAGGGACCTCGCTTGGTGTCCTTGAACTTACACTAGAGAAAGAGTGGCCTTTGAGCATCACCTACGTGGGAGAAGACACTCTGCTCTGTAGGTACGAAGGTGCTGGTGGTGAGCCTAGCATTCAAAGGGATGGTGTGCCCCTTTGATTCCAGCAAGGATTTTCCTATGCTGGGGAAGAGAATGCTGGCCAAGATGAACCTTCACTGGGCCCTTAGTGCCCTTTGTTTTGAGGGAGAACCAATATATGCCAAGGTACAGCACTTGGACATTTGACGTCCTCAATTCACATGCTAATACTCTGGGAGAATGTGGGTTAGCCACGGCATGCTAGTGCTCAGCGAGTTATTATAACCGCGGCTCCAACACCATCAAAGCTCTACTGAAGATATGGTGTTGTAAGAACAATTGCTGGCATTTCGATGGAGGGGAGGCGGGAATCACCCTCTTAGACCTGTACTTCATAGGTGGCTTGCCCATGGTGGGGGATATGTATGAAGAGTTTGTACTCAGGAACGGGGCAGGTTTGGGGATCAGCCCATTAACAGCAAGCCAGCCCCTACTGGTCCGCGAGTTGTTTGAGATTTACCAACTCTTGTACTCAGAGACCAAACTCAAGTCTGGAGGGCCGAATTTTGAGGCATGGAGAGATTACTTCCACAGTGACCACCAAGATGGCGAGGATACTAATTCAAGTGCCCTGTGGGCAAATGAGGCATTAAGAGCAGAGGCCTCAAAGAGAATAGTTACTCCTCCCAAAAGAGAGAAGAAGGACCATGTGTACCTAGCCACCTAACTGGTCCTTTTCTTATGTAAGTTTGCTTTGCCAGTGGCATGGGGCTACGTCATCTGGTCGGTTGCTTCTATGTGGCTTGCATGATAGCTCAAGGGAAGGATTTAGCACCGGCTCAACCTATTATGTGTAGCATCTACCATGGGTTGGGGGCTATTGCGCGTCGCAACGCTCCCCCGATGGATAGCAAGAATGAGATCCTAGCTGGTGAAGGCTTTCCCCGGCATTTCACGATGAGCTTCCTGATCCACCATGTCTTTGGGTGGCTCTCGACGTATGTCCCTGAGAGGAACACCGTCCCACGTACCGTTGGTACGTACAAGATAAACTAGAGCCTTACGGAGGCCGCCTACCCTCACATGCTAAAAATTGTCGAGATGAAGGCTGTGTTTAGGGGGCCGAGGGAGGCTTGCAAGCTTCTGAATGATGTCTCTTTCTTTATCAGTAGGAGCACCTTTCCGGTAGGTGCCCCTACTGATAATGTATATATGGATTCTTTTGGTGAGGTCTTCAATGGGTTGACCACAGAGACAAAGGAGGCCATGTACCTCGTAAGTGTGAGGGGCAGCATCCTTCCATACAGAGGCGTTGGAGATAGAAAGCTGGAGGGCTATTTCCCTCATCTTTTTGAGCGTCAGCATGGCCTGGACTAAGGATGTTGTTTTACCATACTCTTCGAGAAGAAGTATGGAAGAAGGGGGTATTGCATGATCATGAGGCCCTTAGAGTCAGTCGTTAGGCCTATAACAACCATATTATGAGAATGGTGTGGGAGACTTGCCTTCGTCTCACGGGGTTGAGCAAGTTTATGATCCTGCATTACGGTCATGTGGTTCACGCAACAAACATTTATTGACGGTGGTGGAACATGGCGCTCCATGCACCCATGGAAGTATATCAACAACGCCAAGCACGACGGCAGGGTTGGGAAGCGTTTCACTCATCCTTTCTTCTCTAGAGTTTTTGAATTAAACTACTACCTTGTCAACTGGAGAGAGCTCGTTAAGCCCCATTCTTTGAACAAAGGCGATGCTGGCATGGAGTGTCCATCTCTAAAAGATGAGACAACGTCTTTGTTTTATGACCTCAGTTCCATCTTCGGGTGGACCAAGAGAGGTGCAGTCCCGGGTCATGAAGGAAGGCCTAGCCAGGACCTAAATGCCTCGATAGGGAGTGGGTCGTACTCTAGCCTAACTGCTAGGTCTAAATGTGGTCAGAAAGCTCCCACTGTTACTGAGCGGGGAAGTGAGCCCCTAAGAGAAAGGGAAGAGAAGCAAGGGGGAAGAAATAGAAAGGCGACTAAGGGTCCCAAGTCTGTCCCCACTGTTTTGAAGAGAGGCGCCCGCATGAGCAAAAAGGTCTTGTCCATTGTGGGCACGTCACTGCTGCCTCCACCTATCAAGAAAGTGAGAGTTGAAGCATGTACATTCTCGACTCCACCTCCCGCAACATCTACTCCGGTTTCGAGAGTAAGGCTGAAGACTACTATGGCTCGGCTCGAAAGGTCAAGCTTGACCTCATTCATCTTTAGGCGTGAGTTAGGAGGGACCTCTTCTAGAGTAGAGGCGGTAGCGACACCTACTGTCGGCAGTCCCTCTCAGTCTCCTATGGGTTCTTCCATGAGTCCAAGAGATGTTCTATGCACCTTCACCAAAAAGGGGGATGGTGAGGTTGTCGATGAAGTTTCAAGTGCTAAGACAGCATATCCAGGAGTTCCTGCCCCAATCCCTCATAAGTGGAGTTGGAAATAGAGTCTCCTTTGGATTTTCCTCCTTTTAGAGTTGGTAATGACACCAGGCTTGGAGACGTCAGTTTTAGAAGTGCAGGCAGAAGAGCCTTCATCCGAGCGTCTTGCCACCTCTAATAAACCTTTGGCTCTGGTGATCAGGGATCGGTCTGTTGAAAGACATTTTTCATCATCAAGGGTCCTTAATCAATAAAGCCTAAAAAAACAGAGTAAATTTTGACAGTCTTAGAATAGCCCTAGAATTGGCCAAGATTTTCATAAGGACTCTCAAAAGCCTCCTACCAAGTTTTGTCGCATTTTGACATGTCTAAGGCAATGCAAACTAAGAAACAGTTTCGGTAGAATCAACCTCTAGCACTCTGAAACGGACTCTATAACTAGAGCTATATTTTTAGTGTCGCAATTTTTGGTGGGACCACCATCATTGTATCCGGAATGGTTGAAAACCCCCAGGGGTCAAATTTCAGCTTGAACGGACATCCCAAGAACAAGTAATAGTTGAAAGAACGAGATAAGAGGAGCTGCACGTTGTTCTCATGCGGCCACCCTGCAACTCAACTCCATTAAAGGGGCAGTCACGACCAGTGACTTTCGATACTTATATCTCCCCCATCCAAGATCGGATCATACTCAAACTTGATGGAGCGTGTTTGTCTCGTTGAGACGAGTGTTTCGATATATGGCACGCCCCACGACGAAGCTTGAGCACGAAAAAAAGCTAAAGAGAAGTTGTTGATCCGTGAAGAATGCGTAGGAAAATCAGCACCATCGTGCCTCGCTCGAGTAGCCAAATCATGCCGCTCGTGAGCCCGATCGAGGTGAAACCAATTACATCATGTGCGTAAGGCCTAGGGAAATCCCTAATCTGAACCTTGTACATGAGGAACGGTAGGAGTCCGCACACAAAGCCAACGAAGTGACTGTAAATTTCATCGTCGGAATTCCAGATTTCGGTCAAATTTCAAAGTTGCAAAATCTTTGTTCGGGCATGGAATTGAGCACCGTTTATTGCCCCATGATTGTGACATCATGCTCAATGTATTCCAATGAAGAAATCATAGAAAAACGTCAAGGACAGAGCATGCAATCGATCCAAGTTTCAAGATTCATTTAAATTTCAAATCACATGATCGTGCCCTAAAGACACGATCCATGGCTCGAAGTTGGTATCAAATTGATTGCCACACCGAGCCCTACAAGAAAACAACCATCTTTCAATCAAATGGGATTCAGAACGACCCTGGATCATCCATGAAAAATCATGCATGTTCTAGGGTAACATAGGGACTGTCTTGGAATTCCATAACTTGTTAGGAAGTGGGCAAATCTGTCATTTTGCACCCTATGTTCTAATTTCTTTTAATTCAGTTAAATCTTAATTTCCAATAAGGTTTAATTTTGATCAATCCACCCATGTTTGGGCACAATTCTATACATACCACGTTTGGAGAGAGAAAGGAGAGAGAAACTTTTGGATCGATACGCCTAGGCTCAAGGTAAATCTTCTCTCTCTTCTTTTCTTTCTTCTTCTTCTTCTTCGTCTAAGCTTCCTCAGAGGCCATGCACGATAGTGGCAGCATAAACCATAGCTGCATGACATTAAAAGGTTCAGCATCATGGTCCAAACTATATAACCTTAAATTATAGCGAAGGTCTAGTTGCAAGACTTTAAACTGCCTGGTCCTAATTGCATGACTTTAAACTGCATAACCACGATCTGAGCTATATGACCTTAAATCATAATGAACGTCCTGGCCGCATGATGTTAAACTGCTTTGCCGAGATTCAAGAGGCATGACCTTAAAGACGCCTCCACACATACGCGCACCCCCTTATACATGCATTTTCACGCACGCTTTCCCTAACATACCCATTCATGTGCGCGCACCACCTTCATTGCTTCCCTAGTGAACCCATTCACTCCAATACCACTTCATCATGCCTGTAAAGATGGCCTATCCTCTCAAACAAGTGACAACCGTAAGAAATGGAATTGCCATGGCAATTGAATTTCACTAAGTAGGGCTTAGATACGGTCCCCGGGACTGCCACCTTAAAGGTAGCAACCTGTTCATTGTCTTCAACTGTCTCCCTCGTAAAATTAAAGCAATTAGCCACTTCTTCCTGAAATATCTTAAAAATATTTTGAGTATAAATTTTTTATGCATGTGACTCAAGGCTGGAGTAGTTTGAATATCTTTCAAGTCATTTTCCCTCTCTTTTCGCACATTCTTATCTTGGACTTTTGCAACAATTTCTAATAATGTATGCAAGCTTGTTGTGGGTGTCAAGTACATCTTGATGTGTTTATTCATCCCTTCACTCCTTTGAGTAGAGGTCATACCCGTAGTGAACATGCCAGCTAAGTATGCATCAACCCATTACATGCGACAACCATAAAGCCTACTGAGCCATTCATTGTCTTCCAGCTTATAATTCTCAATCATTTATTTCCACCCTGATTCAAATTCTTCAATTATTGGGCTAGCTACACACCGCCTAAAGGTATTTGAATAAGAAGGATGCATATGCAAGACATTGACACTTTTTTTTTTTTTTTTCTCGCAAAAATGTGCCACTTACAATAATGATATTTATTTTGGAAAAGAGCTTGTCTCACTGCATATAAAATTGCTGGATCTTGATCAGTGCGAATAATACTTGGTTGTTGTCTACCCATTGATTCCAACCAGTTTTCAAATACCCATATAAATGATTTTATCTTCTCGTCAAATATGAGTGCAAATCCAAAAAACGTAGTACTGAAATGGTGATTTACACCTAGTATTAGTGTAAAGGGCATACCAACATATTTGTCTTGTATGTGGTATCAAAGGTAACCACATCAAAAAAGCACTTGTAGGAAACTTTAGATGCAGAATCTACCCATAAGATACTGTAAATGTGATCTTCATCATCTAATCTCAGTATATAGAAAAATGATGGGTTCGATTGTTTCTTTTTATTGAGCCATTGCAAAATTAAATTGCCTTCTTCTTCTCTAAGTTTTCTTCTAACGCTCGCTATTTAATTTTGGATATCCTTTTGTGTACAAGGGACATTATCAATCCCTCCAACCATTACCAAGCCGTCTTCTTGACTACTTATGCACATCCTAACATTGCACACACACCTTAACTCAAGGTAAACATTTCCACTTTTATTAGGTTTTTCTTGTTTAAACCCTTCCTGTGAGCAAATATAAACCCTATCGATCCATTTACCTTTCTTGTTATGAGTACTCCTCTTGCGAATACCAAAACATTTGATCAATACATAAGACTTAAAAAACTCATAGGCATCATCCTCTGATCCAAACATCATTCTTACACATGGTTCTTCTATTTCATTGCCTTTGTTTTGTGAGCCACAACCACCATCAGGGATTTCATCAATGCTGCCTACATTTAGGCATGTGCTAGATGTCACACCAACTGAATTTGTGGGATCCATCTTAGTTTTTTTACTTACCCAATGTGAAACTGCAAACTACAAAAATACAGTTTCAAACAATCATCCATAATATACTTTTAACCCTTTGGCATAAATTTTCAAACAATCATCAATAAAAAATGAGGATTTTGGTTACATCCAAACTAGCCCTTAATTTTCCCTTCACATACTTCTATGTATTCTGTAAGGGATAATATGATGCATACTTAATCATGTTTCAATAGATGGTTCTATATCAAGAGAAAACTAACTTTGACAACTAGGATATTGAAATTGTAATTAAATTGCTAAAAATAATAATTTATGAAGGTTAGTGGTGATTTCTAGATTGAATTCGAACACATAAGGCTTACAAACATGTGATCCAAAAGCATGAGTTCCACCAACTGAAGCTTCAAGTTCAAGAATAAAAGGAGAAGTGGATTTACTGGGCAAGTCTTGTTTCCTTTACGGATATAAACTCCAAAGCTTCAGACCATGTAAATTCTACATGAAATCCAAGTCCAACATCAACAAATATATGTCGTGTATCAGGCCTAAAAGGACAGAAAAACCATGGCTAAAATAGGCCAGTGCTCATTGTGAGGTTGAATATGCCAACAAAAACAAAATTAATCATTGAATGTCATAAAAAATTCCAATGTAAGAGGCTATATAATTGGGTGCATGACATTTCCTGTAGTTTGGTAAAGACCATCCAGCTGAATGCATTCTTTGGAAAATCCAAATATGTAAATGTTGGGGGCAGGGGCAGTTTAACATAAGAAACTATAAATTTAGGCATCCAACCACCTAGAACCACAAGATTCTCTCTTACAGTACAGTAAATTAGTAAAATTTTGTTACAGCCATTGACAAATATGATGAACCATGCGAACAGTCCTGCCCAACAGAAGAGGTTAAGCAGTCAAAAGAACTATACCTGGACTTCTATATGCCGTGGTCGAGAAATGTATTTCTCCTCTAGAACAGTGTTTACACCAAATGAAGCAGCTACCTCACATTGCTCTCTCAAAAGAAACTCGACAAATTCATCTGAACTTTCCACTATTCACATACCCTGTATGTGACATTTGCATCAGAAAGAAAATTTGAGGTGGATTCCACCAAAATTGTTTGGGATTCCACTAAAAAACCTAAACTCCCCCAAATCAACGATGGAAATTGCTTATAATAGAATGTATGAGTCAAATACAGAGAGAGAGAGAGCACCTGCGCAAGATGGTGCTCGAGGGGTAGGGACAGTGCGCGAGCGGCCTTTGGTTTTTCGTTAAGGGACGGTCCTTTGGACAGGGAAGACGTGGGGCCGATGGGATTTTCTGAGTGATTAGGTGAGCAAGAGGCAGAACGGTGGGTGCGTCAGTGGCATGAAAGGCAAAGAGAGCGAGGAGGGGCTTGGCACAGGGAGCAAGAGGCAGAGAGAGCGAGAGGGACTTGGCACAAGGACCAAGAGGCAGAGAGAGCGAGAGGGGCTTGGCACAGGGAGCAAGAGGCAGAGAGAGAAAGAGAGGGGCTAAGTGCCAATCAATGGGGTGCGCGATTTCTGTTAAAGAAGTTACAGGGAGCCAGAGGCAAAAAGCCAGGGAGGAGAATCTTGGCACAGGGACGAGGAAGAGGAAGAAATCCAGGGAAGAGAGAAGAGAGAGAAAATCTCATGATTTCGAAACGAGAGGGTTGCTCGTGTTTTGAGGAGAGAGAAAAACCCTTGATTTGGAAGAGAGAGAGCCGCTCACATTTTTCTGTGTCAGCGGGTTAGTACTGTGTGTCAGCGGGTTATTAAAAAAATAGTTTTTGAATTCAACGGGGCGAGACCTTTGTGAACGAATCTTGACCATCAATTGCCCAACTTTTGATCACAGCCGTCGGGCGCATATTAATGGGGTGCGCGAGTGGGATATATATATATATATATATAAAAATAAAAGGTTGCAACTTTAAAATGTAGAATTACATATACAATTCAAAAATCCATCCAAAATGTTGTTCTAATATTTTTCAACTCTCTAATTAATCATCTCAATATCAAGATGTGTGAATATAAAAAAAGTTGATTTTTGGGTTTTTTTAGGCTACACCACTGGTGGTGTATACCCTTAAAGTGCTCAACATTTTTAGACGTTTAGATGTCATTATCCTATAGTATAGTAACTTTTTGTTTAAGGGTATTTTAAGTAAATAACCAAAGGTAAAATAGAAATTCCTAATAAAAACAAAAATATTTATTAATAATAGTGGACAATGACATCACCGATATGGTGTGTGACATCACCCATAAAATGCATTAATTGTTTTTAACTACGAATAGAATGTCACTATTTTTTATAAAAATACCTATTTTACCCTTCTAAATAATAAAAAATGCCTTTACTTAAAAAAAATTGTATTACAATTCAAAGGTATTTTAGTGTCAAAAAATGTTGAGCTCTTTAAGAATCTATACCACCAAGTGGTGTAGCCTAAAAAAACCCTTTTGAGTCCCAAAAATAGTGCATCTTGCAATACACTATCTAGACTGTCTGTTTTCAAGATTTTCATATGTTTATAGATCTACTTGATTTTAACTATTTTTGGAGTTTAAAATTTTTTAATTAGAATGAAAATAGCTTTTCATATAATCTTAAAAAAATTTTACACCAAAATTACATGTTTGGAGGTGCGCCTTAATTAGATTGTTTAAAGTTGCAACCTTATAGAAACCGCATAAACGCAATATATTACACCTACCTTTGCATATACATTTTCAATGAAGTATAAATGTGAAACATACTTTTTCTCACAAACATATCCACGATACACACTTTCTACAACATGATTAATTTAAATCAAAGTATTAAATCTCAGTCGAGTGGACAAGGACTTCGCATCTTGCTTGTTGTTTCTACATACCTCGTAACAAAGAAAACCTTTTTTTTTTATGCTAAAGAAATATATGACATTTTAGACATAGTTTTGATATTTTTATTCAAGCATTTCTTATCGTATTCTATATTTTTTTTGTTTTTACTATCCTTGGACTATTGTGAATATTTTCCTGCTATAAATCAATATTTGAATTTCCTTTTTATTCTCGAGCGAGTCCACCCTGATTAACCTTGGCTTTAGTCATAGAAATCTAAGGGCTAACAGCAACCATCATTTACATTAAAATAAAATAATAATTCCTAATTTTAATCTCCACCGTTTGTTGTGAGGAACAACTGGTGCCTGATGGGTATTTCCGTGGATACATGGTCTAGAAATGTGCTTTTTAACGTCCGGAAAGAAAGGTAGGATTCCAGGGTTCTTTTTTTTTTTTTTTTTTAAATACGAGCTTCATTGAGATAATAAATGGATTCCTACTTGTCGTTGGTCCAAATAGGTGAGGGCCTTTCTCCATAATGAAGAAATTGTGTGAAATAGACCAAATGCCATGACAGATGAAACGTGGTGTGAGTTTAAATAGCGGTTTGACTTGTCAACAATATCTTAAAATTGGTCAAAACTTTATAGTACCTTAGAATGACTCACAAAGATTCGTTGAAATTTAGAGACATGTTATAGATCTAGTTTCAAAAGGAAAGGGCAATGAACTACAAAAAGATTACGTGCTCTTGTGGTAGACAAGTGTAAAATTAGTCCCTGACGCAAAAACCTTCAATACGTTACTTAGCAACACAAAGCGTGATGTCAAGTACTTATACAAAATGTGTTATATTTTAAGGACCCGGTGTTTATGTGGCCAACTCCGCATATCTAGAAATGCAGGCCTCTTAATAAATTTATTTTTAATATAAATTTTAAAATTTAATTTTTAAAGACATGTAATCTCTAACATAGAGATCATGAATATAACAAAATAAATAAATTTTAAAAGCTAAAAATAATAATTCTAGTAAAAAAATATTTGGACGGTAAGTTTTAATTGTTTTTAGATAGAAGACTTGCTTGCATCCATCTTTAAGATGGATGTTTTACACTTTATGGATCGCATATGTAGAAATGTGGTCCAGACTGCCGAAACAATTTTCCATATTTTAATCTAAGAAACTAATATGGCAAGACAATTTCCTATTCTTTATCATTTTACAATGAAATAATGGAACTTCATGTTTGGTATGATAATACTTTTGTGAAAATATTTCTACGTGAAAAAATTCCCTTGTGTGATTCGGTTTTGAAGTTCTTCACAACAATTGCCTGCCAATTGAGGTGAAAAATATACTGGGACAAGGTTTGCCAATGGTCTAAGCCGGGCCTCGAGTTGGGATTCGACCAGACCTGTTTCGGGCTTCGGACAAGGCCCTGGCCAAGTCACAAGAAAAGCACTATTAGTCAAGCATGGTCGGGCCTTTAACATGCCAACCCGAATGGTCCCAAAAACCTCAAAAACTTGCCAACGTGCCGAATTGGCCCTGTAAGCCAAAAAATATTATCTTTGGGCCCAATAGGCCCGACCCAATCAAAATCCCAGCTTGAACCATTTAGAAGTTTTTTTTTTTTTAAATTAATATATATATATATACTTTTCAAATGTTTCTTGTTTGTAGTAAGTCAAAACAAAACAAAAATAAACAGATGCTAAAATTATTTTTTAGAAAATTTAAAATCCATTTTCTCTCACTAGAAACCTAATCTCTCTTTTTCTCTCTAAAGACACATTCTCTTTCTAGAAACCCAATCTTTCCTTCTAGGTCTAAGAACTCATTCCGTCCCTAGAAACCTAATTTTTCTCTCTAAAAGCCCATTCTCTATCTAGAAACTCAATCTTTCTCTCTAAAAACTCAAGATCTCTTTCTCTCTAAAAACACATTCTCTCTCTAAAAATCCAAACTCTCTTTCTTTCTTTAGAAAGCCAATATCTCTTTCTCTATCTAAAAACTCATTCTAGTCTCTTTCTAGAAACTCAAATTCTCTTTCCCTCTCTAGAAATCCAATCATCTTTCTCTCTCTAAAAACCTATTTTGTCTCTCCCTAAACAACCAATCTCTCTTTCTCTATCTAAAACCCATATATCTCTATCTCTCTCTCTAAACTTCTCTATTCTCTATCTTGAAACCCAATAAAGCATACGTTTTTTTTTTTTCTTGCTTGCTTGCTACAAACAAGAAAAGTTTGAAGAGACATAAATAAGAGATTGTTTAGGAAGAGACTATTTATCTTTTGTACATAGTGGTTACAATCATTTTTGCCCCTTAAATTTCAAAAGGATTATGTTAAGGTACTCATACTATCGAGTAATTTATCATCGTACTCAACAACTTTTAGACATTTATATACCCTTGTTAATGAAATTTTTTTAAGGGTATTTTTTGTCATTAAGATGGTGTGATGTCATCTACATGGAATGTAACATTATCCACATGGGGCATTAAATGTCAATATTGTACTCCATGTAGGTAATGTCACACCCCATGTAGATAAATTCATATTCTTCCTAATAACCAAAAGTAGCATTACTAAAAGAGAGCTCCATGTACAAAGCAATGGTATATAGGTACCTAAAAATTGTTGAGTATAATGATAAATTACTTTATAGTGTGAGTACCCTAACATAACGCATTTCATAATGAGCAGTTGTAAGAGTGTCATTGAATACACAAAGTTCTAAAAAAAAAATTTTAGATTTCGTAACTCATCCCAAACCACCCAATTTAACATCTAATGAGTGTGAATTATTATGACCTCCAAATACAAAAGATAAATAGTCCCTTAGTAGACAATCTCATAAAAATATATAAAAAAAAAAATATTAAAAAAAAAAGTCTTTTAATGGACCTAGCCGGGCCCATTCCAAGCCCAAATGTTATTTTCAGGCCCGGCCTAGCTAGGCTTTGATAGTGTATTTTCAGGCCAAGCTGGCCCGGGCTTTAAACCACAATATCGGGGTCAGGCCTTGCAGGCTAGCCGAGCCATCCCCACGCTCAACCCATTGGCAGCTGTAACTAGGACCAATTGGCTTGAAAACACTTCTACACTCAATCACTAGAGAGAGCTCTTTCGCTGAAAATACTTCCACAAAAGTATATATACCCATATCAACTGTGCCACTAACTAGTATCATTTTACAATGTTTAATATTTTAACTTTCCATATTTAATTATGGGATTATCTACAAATATGTCATTAGTCTTTTTTCCATTGAAGTCACTATCATTCCTACTCATTGGATGTCGAGTGAGTCACGAAGTCTGAGAAAATTTTTTTGAAACTTTCTGTTTATTTATTTCCGGTCTTACAGCTACTCATTTTTAAATTTAACAGACAAGAATGATTGTAACATCTATGTACAAAAAATAAAAGGTGTGACATGTATAAGATTGTGACCTTGAGCAATCCAATTAAGGTACACCTCCAAATTGTATTTCTAAGTATTATCTAAAAAAATTTATTTTCATATCTAATTATAAAGTTTTAACTCTAAAAATATTTAAAATCAAGTAGATCTATAAATATGTGAAAATCTTGAAAATGGAAGGTTTAAATAATGTGTTGCAAGAGCACTATTTCTGGGACTCAATTTTTTTTTTTTTCACATTCATACATCTCGATGTCAAGATGACCATTTCAACATTAAAACAACCTTTTTCCGATAAGTTTCTGAGGTGCATCATCTATATTTTAAATTGCAACCTTCAATAAACTTTTTCCAAAATTACATTTGTAGAAAATCCCTTTAAATATTGAGTATTTTTATTTCATTTTAATTTGGTCACATGGCCGTAGATTCCATAACTCGGCACAACACGTCATGGATTTTCCAAACCGACCTTGCCTTGTGCTCTATTGAAGATGCAGCGTAAATAGCCTAAAAAGAATCACACACTAACGCACCCCAATTCCACATTATTTTGGCTGATCTGGACTATTTTATAATTGGGTGCCGTTTGTATAGATCGGAGGCTCTAAACAATCAAAGTAAAACACATCTTCAAATAGTATCAAGAAATTAGCTTCAATACTAGGAATCTTAGTGAAAGGCTTAAAGTATATTTTGATATTTAATTATAAAATTTAAAGCTTAAAAAATAGTGCAGATCGAGTAGATCTATGAAAACTTGAAAATCTTAAAAATAGATGGTCCAAAAATGCATTATAAGCTGCACTATTTTTAAAACTTGAAATCCATTTTTTTTCTCATGTCCATGCATCTTGATGTCGAGATGATCAATTTGAGGATATTTGGGGATCAAAACCTCATCTAGTGAAATATTTTAGATGGGTTTTACTTTGATTGTTTAGAACCTGGGCTCTATATAAACTTTTTCTTTTATAATTATAGTATTTATTTCGTAATTCTAAGGTGATTATCAATTGATTTTCCGTATGGTATAAGTCCTTCAATTTGCTCAGGTCAAATCTAGGTATCCAGGAACCCAATCTTTGTTCTTAATTATTTTTTGGGCAAACTTTTTGTGCTTCCTCTATAGCATAAAACTTATATATTTTCCCTTATCCAACCGTCCATATTGAATGGAGGGCTAAGATTGTCCCAATCGCAATGTCACGTCTCTACACTATTTTATTTTTATTTTTTTTCTATAAACTATTTTGACACCAAATGTTGGACGTCCAATCTTCCGTTAAACTCGCACTAGCGAAAAATATTAAAAAATATTTTCAAATAAATAAAATAACCAAAATACTTGTGAAATTTTCAAGGAGTATTTTGGTCATTATATTTTATGAAAAATTTATTTGTAATATTTTTTATAGGTGTGCCCCAATGAGAAGACGGCACGTACCAAATTTCATATTCATACAATTTGTATAAGAAAACTAAAAATAAAATACTTTGAGACGTCGAATCTAAGATTGAACGGTGAGTGGCTCTCTTGATCAAAATTAGACAGATGGATGATAAGCGAAGCATAAATCTTCTATGTTGTAAAGTTGCTCCACCAACCATGATCACTGTTCCAAGAGACCCGATTCCCCTTAAGTGCGGTTGTTCTCCCTATGGAGCACGTCTACAGTTTGCTCTAGTAATTAGTAGGCTGTGCGCATTCAAACAAAAAAAAATTAAGAAATTTTAAGAAAAATCTGTTTTACTTTTGAAATTTATAAGCTATATTTTACATTTTACACACTGTCCTACTTTTTGAAAATAAAGCGTAAAATACTTAAATTTCATCATTGTTATCCATACGTCATATTAAACTCTAATATGGTAATATCTATAACACACCTGTAAGAAATATCCAAAAAATAAAATCACCAAAACACTTTCCTAAATATTTTGGAGTTATTATTTTCATTTGTTATTTTTAGCAGATCCAAGATGTTAAAAAGTATACACTACCAAATTTGAGTTGAATCAAATGTATAGAAAAAATAAAATTAAAATAAATTTTGGACTTTCAAAACGTAAGGACTTGTGCCTAATATATGAAATACATGAAACTATTTAAATTTATAAAATAAAAAACCAAAATTTTCTATAAATTGACAAATTTCTTTGTCTTGTTCAGGCTTCACTCTTTTTCTCTTAATATTGAAAAAAAAAAGAGACAAAAGCTGGTGGAAGATGTAAGAGAGAAGGGGTTGCAAGAAACTCACATCCACCCTTTCGCACGATTAACTGACACACACATACTACATGTCTACTACTACTTTGTGGAGAAAAAGTTTTGAATTTTGTGGGTATGATTTTCAGGTCATGTTAGGGTGCGGTTTGTTTAGAGCCAACGCTCTAAACAATCAAAGTAAAGCACGCCTTCAAATAGTATCGAAAAACGTGGCTTTAATATTGAAAATTTTTGTTATTGTCTTAAAACATATTTTTATTTTTTAATTGTTAAATTTTGAAGCTTCAAAAATAGTGTAAATCAAGCAGATCTTCAAAAATTTGAAACTTGAGGTCCAAAAATGCATTACAAGATGCACTATTTCTAAAACTTGAATTCCATTTGTTTCTCATGTCCATACATCTTGATGTCGAGATAATTAATTTGAGGATATTTGAGCATCAAAACAACCTCTTCTAGTATAATTTTTGAGGTGGGCTCTAATTTGATTGTTTAGAGCCTAGGTTCTATATAACTTTTTTATTATTATTATGGATTAAGACATAGATCAAATTGGGGGCTTTTGCCGGATTGCTAACTGAAAAAAAGTTTTCCAATAGGGGTGGCAACAGGTCAGGCGTCCCAACCCACTCTAAAAAGCAAGGGCCTAGGCCAAATAATTTTTGTCAGCTGGGCTTGGGCCTAAGCCAGCCTAGTCTATAAATCTATATAGTTTTATTTGGCCATGCCCACCTATAGAGCTAGGGTTGGGTCTAGGCTAGGACCTCTTTGGCCCGGTCAAGGCCACTCTGGTCCCAAGCCGAGGCTGGGCCGGCTCCTTGGGGACTAGGGCTTGGGCTAGGGCCAGGACTGGCTCCGCAAATTGGCCGCCCGACTTTCCGGCACTCTATCCTCGTTTTTGTTTGTGTCAAATTTTTGGGAAATGCAAGCGAGACAGGCAACGGACCAGTTTTGGGGTTAAAGTCCACACCATTTTCACCGCCCCGAAATAATGAAGGGCAACTTTAATGATCGACATTGCATGACCCCTACGCTACGATTTCTCAAACCTGTTTTCACTAACGACTTGTTTTGTACATACATACTACATGTCTAATAATACTCATATAACTTAACAAACTTAAAAAAAAAAACCAAAAAAGTAGAATCAAAGAAAAAAAAAAACAAAAATAGGGTCTTCTCCAAAAAGCATTTCCCCTGAAGCACCAATTTTTCTCGATCGAGGTCATCAAAGTCTAGGAGTTGTTGCTCCATTTCTTATGTCCAGGCACCCACTTAGGGCACTTAGGACTAAAATATTTGCCGACAACCCTAGAGTCCAGCAACTCCACTATAGGCTTAAACTTCACACATCTTGGTGCTTTATATTGGTTTATTGATGCACCACGGCTAAGGGCATAGTCCATGAGTTTATCAAAGGTCCCTGACTCAACAACCCTAATTTCAAGAGGCCCGATCGATTTATCTGAGGCTCGACTTTGTCGATAAACACTATTTAGAGACTCTTCAATGGTTAAGCAACAGTCTTCAAACACAAAGGGCGGTACATGGGTTTGGCCATCACGTAGCTCCCAATATAGCACATAATGGCCAGGTATGGTAGTGGTGTCGGCATGGCTCGTGTACTCGACAAGTGATGCATCGAATGGCTCAAGGTGGATCGAGGCTCGAATCACCGCATTGTGGAGCTCGACCTCATCCGTCTTGTCGGACTCGATACTTAGGGCCACGTTCTTGCGACAAACGAAGTTGAATTGGGGCGCTTTGTTCTTGAACCCAGCAACTCTTAGCACATCGCCCACCCTGTAGCGGTACAATCCTGGAACAACAACCACCATGTAATTTTAACTTGCAACTAACGAAAGCAATGGTTGATGATTGGTTATTTACATGTTTTTAGGATTTAATTTGAAGTAATTTTAAGCGTTTCTTGAACCTCTCTCTCCCTAGTTAAGTAACTATGGTTTTTCTTTTTTACAAAAAAAAAAAAGAAAAAAAAGATTAAGGTGAGAAAAGGAGAGGAAAAAAATTGGGTTTTTGTTGCTCTTTGCCCTTGTTAGTGATAGGGGATATTGCCAGAGAAGTTTGATTTTCATTGTATTCACTTAGGCATTCTCCATTAAAGAGACTTTCTGGTGGACCATTCGGCACCTCTCCTAGAGATACTGAGTTCGAACCAGAATCATAGCGATAAGAAAAGAAGAGAAAACACGTTTCTTACTACCCTCAATATTTGAGCTATTTAACATCTTATCCATGCCCATCAAATGTCCCATCAATATGGGTAGTTTCGAAATTTAAGGGAAAAATGCACCTTGGGTAAAATGACAAATTTTACAAATAATTAAAGCCAGAGAGGAAGCCAACCAAATGTAAAATCCTTAAAATAATAAAAGAATAGTTTAAGCACAAGTTGTATGAACACTGGAGAACAGAGGGGAAGCCAACCAAATGTAAAATCCTTAGAATAATACCTTGGGTAAAATGATAAATTTTACAAACAATTAAAGTGAAGCCAACCAAATGTAAAATCCTTAAAATAATAAAAAGAATAGTTTAAGCACAAGTTGTATGAACACTGGAGAAAAGAGGGGAAGCCAACCAAATGTAAAATCCTTAAAATAATACCTTGGGTAAAATGATAAATTTTACAAACAATTAAAGTAAAGCCAACCAAATGTAAAATCCTTAAAATAATAAAAAGAATAGTTTAAGCACAAGTTGTATGAAACTGAAGCAAAGAGTTATGTTCGAGGCTCAGTTCTTACCAAGGTAGGGGCGATCTTTGACGATTTGCATCAATATGCTCGAGGCTCAATTCCTACCATTGTAAGGCCCCTCTCCCTAATTACTTAAAAATAAATCAATAAATAAAATAAATAAATAAATAATAAAATAATAAATAATAATAATAATAATGAGTCAGACCTGCATAGAATAATCCTTAGAATAATACCTTGGGTAAAATGATAAATTTTACAAACAATTAAAGTGAAGCCAACCAAATGTAAAATCCTTAAAATAATAAAAAGAATAGTTTAAGCACAAGTTGTATGAACACTGGAGAAAAGAGGGGAAGCCAACCAAATGTAAAATCCTTAAAATAATACCTTGGGTAAAATGATAAATTTTACAAACAATTAAAGTAAAGCCAACCAAATGTAAAGTCCTTAAAATAATAAAAAGAATAGTTTAAGCACAAGTTGTATGAAACTGAAGCAAAGAGTTATGTTCGAGGCTCAGTTCCTACCAAGGTAGGGGCGATCTTTGACGATTTGCATCAATATGCTCGAGGCTCAATTCCTACAAAGTAAGGCCCCTCTCCCTAATTACTTAAAAATAAATAAATAAATAAATAATAATAATAATAATGAGTCAGACCTGCATAGGTTGTGACAACAAGCTCGTACTCCTGCCCAACCTCAACATCCACAAGATCCACAAGCCCCTTCTTCTCCTTCTCATTCAGATCCTTTGGCACTGAAATCTCACATACCCCATTACTCTTGTTCACAGGCAAAAACTCGAAGTAAGCCATGGTGGGCAAAAGGGTATAAGCCACCTCACTTGGCTTACAAAGTGGCTTCAAATTCAGCCCAAAGTAACACTCAGAAGAGCCATACATGGTGCAAACAAGAGGCAACCCATTACTGTAAAAATCAAGTGTGGCTATATACTGAGACATAGTCCCAGTTACTATGACATCAATATACTTTGTGTTAGGCCAAAGCCTAGTGATAATGCTCTTCCAAGACCCCTTACTACACTCCATCTCAATAAAATCAGCAAGCTTGGGTTTAGGTTTAAGTATCTTCATCACTGCCTCTCTCACACCAGGGTCGGTGATGTGTGGATTGACGGAGCCGGACCTTAGGTCTTCACAGAGAAGGCGCCAGTGTTGTTCAAGGAAATGAATGGCTCTTATGAAACCAGAGGCAAACACGGCGCCGACCCTTAAAACCTCTTGGTTCTGAGCAAGGCCACATAGGAGTTGAGAATACATACTTTGATAGGAATCAGGACACAAGATGGCTTCATTTGGGCTTGTGTACACGTTGAATGGATCATATGGTCTCTCAGTGAAGTGCTTGCTTTTGTAGTAGCTTGTGAGAACAGGGCGAGCCAAGAGCCCACTGGGTGTCTTGGCCTCTGATTTAACGAAGAGGAAGTACATTCCTTTGCCTTTGTCAAGGCCTGGTACATGCTGGTTCATAATAGGGATAAGGAGGCTGTAGAAGAGAGCCCTTCTATCCATGTCTTCCTCGATGGTCGGCATGAGCTTGCGCTCTCCGCCTGAAGTTCCCGAGCTGTGACAGAGACAGAAAGAAAATCACACAATGAAACTGTAGTGTTGAACAAAGCGTTTTTTGCGAATAATTATGGGTTTCTTCTCCTTCTTCTTCTTCTCCTATTCGAAACAGAGAGAAATTGTGGGTTTTTTGTTTCCTCTTCTTATAAAATAATGGGTTTTTCCCATTTCATTTTTCTCTTATTCTTCGTCTTTTGAACCAGAAAAATAATGGGTTCAAATGTTCTTCAATGGTAAAATATTGGGTCATCCTCTATTTAAATTGTTCCGAATTGAGGCATAACAATAAGAAAGTATAATACCTGGTGAGAAATTCAGATACAGCATGGGAGCAAAGGATGGGAGATTTATCTCCATTGGCAATTCGATGAATGTCAGGCTGTATATCTTCGTATGTTATAACAGGGAGCATGCGCTTGAAGCTCTCTCTATCGGTGCGGCCTTCAAGGCCACGGCGCCTCAAATACTCAGTGTTGGCGTTACGCTTCAGTATATCAGCAAGAACGCGGTCCTGCACCTCTTCGGCCTTACTCGTCACATCCTCTATCAACTTTAATCCCTTCTCATCGTTGCTATTCTTCTTAGCTTCTGGCATGTCTACCTCCACTTCGTAGGCAAGTTAAAATGGGGAAGGAAGAAGAGGAAATTAATGAGAGATGCTAGGTGCGATTGACTGATGGTGGCTACAAACAAGAGAGAGAGACCAGACGATTGATTGATGGTGGGCAGTAACGAGCGGAGGAGGGGTATATATAGAGGGAACAGGATGGCTGTGCTCCACTTGAAAGGATAAACAAGCAGCTCCATAATCCTTTATAATCTCTTTTTAATGAAGGAAAATGGCTTGATAGGGCTGCAGCCCTATCAAAGTACGTAAATCCTCACCTCGTAACTTATCAAAAATTCCAATTTCAAGCATTGGAAAATCTTTATATTGATCGGTCATCCAGGCTTGAATATTATGGTTGTAAAAAACGATTAGGATTTCAAGCTTTAAAACTAGTGTATATTGTTACAAATTATCTCGACCAATAATTTAAAAAACAGATCGATGATTAGGATAGGCCATAGTAAAAATCGGTTCGGATTGGTAAATCAGCGGTCTTGATCACCGTTTTCCTGATAGTGATCCGACGAAAAAATACGTGTAAAAACAACGAACCTACCAAGAACCGGCCTGGGTAGATGAATTTACGTTTTTACTATAGAAAATGGTATTTTACTGTAGCAAATCGCTGGTTCTCTTCTAGACCAGGGTGATTTCTCATATATTCACAAAATCGGGTCAGGGTGATTTTATTCTCGAGTCTGGTTCTCTTCTAGACCAGGGTGATTTCTCATATATTCACAAAATCGGGTCAGGGTGATTTTATTCTCGAGTCAGTCCAGACAATTCCACGTCGACCCAATATTTTTTAAATCATTGGTCTAGATTGTTCATTTCCCCTTAAAAATACGTGTTCACGTATCCACATGATTTGTATCATTTTTTTATTTCAAATATTACTATTGGTGTTGGAAATTAATTTTAGAACCATCGTGAAATTTTTTTTTTTTGAAAGTGACGTTTGAAAGAGGATTTGAAGTGACGTTTTATTTTATTTTTATAAAGCCTAACCCTTGTAGGGACCCATCCTTTTACAACATTGAGACTATAAATAAATAAGCAATTGGGCGCCCTTTTTGACCCTTGGATGGAAGCTTTCCAAGGGTGAGCTTGTCGTACAACGAAACCGGCAAAACCGTCTAAAGTCGAACTTCCTTTAGCCAGAGAGTTTGAGACCGGCAAGGAATGGAAGTAACCGGTTGCTCACTGGCAGCTGCCTGTAGTAACCCCGACGTCATGACCCGTACTTGCTTTCTATAAGAAATGACAGAGGCTTTGACCACCGACTAACGCCAGTCACCCGGCTGACGTGGCTATTGGGAACCGGTCACCGGTTCGGGACTCATATGCGTGAGTGCGAAATGCAGGCCGTTGGGGTATTGATATGTGGCAATGAGGGGTTGGTTAGCCGTGTGGTCTCGCAGTCTCAACCTCTCCTAGAATGCCAATTGTCACAACCCTATTGACGCACATGGGGAAGTGCTTTTACATGTGCTACATTTCCCCAAACGCATTTCAGACTGCCCGAGTTAGAGGAATTATTGCTTAGAAGAATAAGAAATGGAAAAACCACAAATGTTTTTGAGGCTTAATAATGAGTCTAAAAAAAATAGGTGAAAAAGACCAAGGTATTAAGCCTAACCATCTTTTCTAATTCCAAAAGAGGGAAAAGAGAAATGTGGGTTCAAGGGTATAAACCTATTAAGGCAAATCATATCCAACTTTTATGTATTTGTTTTGAATGTGTCCATTCTTTTGATGTTGAAGAGGCAAAGATGAGAAAGCTGGAAAAAGTTGTCTCTTGGGAGATGGAAATAATGGGTCTAGAATATCCTTTAGTAGGTTATCATGTTTCTCTAAAACAAAGGAAAATTTTTGGAAAGAACGACAAGTACATTCAATTATTCAAACCCCAAAAGGGCAGCACAGAAAGAAAAAAAAAAAAAGTCAACAAATGCAATTTCCAAAATGGGGGTTGACAAACAGGTTAATTCAGACCAGTTGTAGGGCTAAAACCATTATGAGGATCACATCATTAAAAAATGGATTGGTGTCTCTAAATCTAAACTTTTCTTTCCCATTCAAAACCAAGACTCAAATTTAGAAACCACGTCCACGTCCTTGGCTGGAGTTGGTCTAATATAACGAAGGAAACCAAGAGAGCCCCAGTTAAGGACGTGAAATAAAAATTATATTGGACTAAATAAGCGAGTATCGAAATAAAACTGAATTCCCCAACCAACACAACTTTCCAATCCTCCTCTCTTAAAACAAAGATCAAAAGGAAAGGAAAAGCGAAAAACATCCTCCTCTCTTCAAACAAAGATCAAAAGGAAAGGAAAAGCGAAAAATATCCTCCTCTCTTCAAACAAAGATCAAAAGGAAAGGAAAAGCAAAAAATGTAGGGAGGTTCCCCCTGCCTAATAGAAAGTAGCTCACAAAACAAAGGATAGAAGGGTCATGATTTTATGTAAGAATGCACGAAGGGAAGAAATGGATGGTCAGGATTGGGGAATGGTTGGGCCAACCCTGAGTTGTTGGGGATGGAGCCCCTAGGGCAAGGACAATTGAATAAAATAGCCGTTACCAATTTAAAAAAGTGGTTCGCGGGAAACCATGAGGTTGGGGATGGCATCAAAGCGGGGAGCATGGAGCGTGAGGGGCAAGTTGTGACCTAGTGCTTGGTGCTCTCTGTGTGGGGTTGAGAATTCCTCCGGCCCTCTTTGACCCCCATTGCCTCTTCCGCCTCTCTGTTCCCCATAATCCCAACTATGAACTGTTTTAAACCTATTTAAAAACATGGGTCTTGGATCTTCAACCAATTTAATAGTCCTGTTCATGGACCTTCAATCGATTTAATAATTTGATCCATGGGTCTTGTACAAATTTATTAATTTGTGTCATGGGTCTTAGTTCTTAGACAAGTTTTATAATATCGGTCAAAGGTCACGCCGTTTTTCCATGTCTAGTGTCTGTCGGGGGTTCGGGGGTCACGAGCGCCACCAGCCACCCCCCTGCACCACCCTAGGGCTGGACCCCCTCCTCATCTTGCTACTGAGAATAGGGTTTCACTTGAGACTAAGCACTAG
Source organism: Amborella trichopoda (assembly GCF_000471905.2). Next base: position 4,002,239 of record NW_006499810.1, read on the forward strand.
GGGTTTTGACATATACAGGCTTTCTTTCTCCAGTGTTGCAGTTATCAAGGGAGTATTTATGTAAATATGTATTTGCCTGATTTTGAGGGAGCACTATCAAGGTATTTATCCTTTGTTTTTTAATGTTAATTGTGCGGGTATTTACCGAGGGAGAAGATATTCTATGCAACATTTGAAGGTTGATATCCAGGAAACTGGATCTTACTGCTCTCATTCAATATGGTAACCATTTTTGGCAATTTATTGTCACAATTTTGAAAGTAGGATTTTCTACCCTACTTTTGAATACAATTAAAATATACGTTATAAACATCAAGCAACGGAACTTTTCAATAATTGCACAGAGGACCAAATATAAAATTGTGTGGTGCTTATTGTTTTAGGGAAAAAGTTTATGTATGATGTCTACCTTATGCTAGTGAAGTAAGATGAGCCTCATAAATCAGTTAGAAAATTTTGTTTTGTTGTTAGAAAAACATCTATTTAATTAGTCAAGACTTATGAATTTGAAAGAAAAAAAGAAAAAAAGGTTTTCAAGTTATGAAAATAGTGCATTTTGTAGCACATTATATAGACCGTTTGTTTTCAAGATTTTCAAGTGTTTATAGATTTGTTCAATCTGTTATATTTTCGAGCTTCAAATTTCATTATCAAGAATAAAATTATATTTTGAAGCTATTACAATAGGTTTTTGGCATAAAAATTGCATCTTCCAAAACACAATTTAAAGGTGCATCTTACTGTAATCATTTAATGTTGACACCTTATGCAAACCACACCGTTGTTTTAAAGAGGACCCCTACTCTTATTACTCATTACTAAGCCCATTGGTATGTTTCTAGGTAATATTCCCCTAGGTGTGTGTTTATATTCCTTGACGTTTGAGGGTCTCTAAATAAAATGGAAAGAAGTTGATTAGACTCACATATCGGCAGGAGGTTTCATAATGGGGCTGATTTATTAATGGGTTGAACTTTAAAGTTGTTAAAAGCAAAGGATTGTATGCGGTGCTACTAGTATAAATATTTCACACTCACATGGGGATTTCCTGGTCTTTATGTCCATCATTTCACTTTACAATTAGGGGAATAATGGCGGCTTTTTAGGGGCAATAATACCTCTCTTTCGAGCCTAGGGAGTTCGTGCCTTTTTCTTCTTTTTCCCTTCTCTTACCTCCTTAAGGATAGTGGCTTTTACTCTTTTCTATTCCGAATTTGACTTGCGAAATCTAAAGAGAATGTACGGAATATGTGATAGGAAGAATTGCCCTTGTTTCCCACACAATCTTCAATCTTCACTAATCACAATTTTGAAGATGTGATCTCCCTTACGTCGTATCTTGTGATGACTTTGGTGTAAACTGATCTTGCATAGTTAACTTTTGATGACTTTGGTGTAAACCGACCCGCTCAGCCCGCCTTTAAAAAACTAGAGCTTGGGCCATAAAATGTGGCGAGGGCCGGGCCAAGACAAATCTGGCCCAATTTGGACCGGCATCGTCCTATTTTTTAATCTTTTTTTGCTTTGTTTTTCTTTAATTTGCTCCGGGTGCTTCGGCTTGCCTAGCAGGGCTGGGCCTAAGCCAGCCCTCAATGGAATAGGCTGGGCTATGGCCAGAGCTGGCACAGCCCAATCCCAAGTCAGGCCCTTTGCCAGCCCCACTAATACACACACAAGAAGGTGAATGCATACACACACAAGAAGGTGAATGCGTTGGCACAAAGAAGGTGTCTTGGAACCGCACGTTTGCGCATGCTCTCTCAAGTTCCTTCCAGGCCACTATAACATGGATTTGCTCCCACTATAAAATATATCCTACGAAAATCACAAATCATGAAATTTGGTGCTTCAAATTTGGACCATTTTTTTTTTTTGTCAAATAAAATCAATCATGGAACCAAACATCCCCTTCTAATGGATTGCAGGAGTACTATTTGTTAAAAAAGAGTAAAAGTGCTATTCCTTCATATTTTTGTTTTCAAGGATAAAAAGGTTGAATCTCATCAAGTTCCTGTTCCAAAATTGGGTGGGGTGCTTTTTGACTGCGCCATTCTTGAAAGTTGATGGGCCGCCTGAGCCTAATCCTGATAGGCAGGCAGCTCCTTTTCATCTCCCCAGGGCAGAAATATATTAAATGTCCTTCAAACTCTGGCCTCTCAACATGCCTGCGTACTTGTTATCCTCTTCCCTTCTTTTTCTCTTTCACTTTTATTGATAATGATGGTGAGTCTTTAGAAAATATTGGTTGAAAGATAGGAGCTCACTAGAGGGGGAGACAAGCCTCCATCTTGTGTTCTTGATTGTGATTATAGTTGTTGGCACTGTGTCCACATCTACTTGCTGTAGTAACGCAAGTGTCGGTGAAGTGCTCCAAGACACCAGAATGCTCCTCAAATAATTAAAAAAATTTGTTGCAGGTCGGGTGCATTCTCAAATCTAGAGGGGCAGAGAGGGAAATATGAAAAGTCTAATTCAATGTTACCACAAGGGTGACAAAGGTATTGTGACATTAAGCACAGAGATATAAACCATGGGTCTCCATCAAAAGAAATTAAATAAATGAAAAAAATTAAGACGGTAACAGTATTTAAATATGGTAATTACAGATTAATCCTTTCTTATGCACAATTTAGAAGCTTTTTTAAAAAATACCTCATGGCCCCTGCCCCCCTCCCTCCCTCCCTCCCTCCCTCTTTTTACAATTTCCACTGGGTCTGATGCTGGAATCGTCGAACAGCCATGTACTTAATATTTTTCTTAACATAAGACCGAGGGCAAAGTTGAAAGGAAAATAAATGAACATCTGGATAAATTTTCTATAAATTTGAGCAAATCCGATGCAAAAAAAAAAAACAATGGGGGCGGGGTGGGAGAAGGGGAATAAGAGGTTTCTAAGGGGTATCACAAATACCGAATATTATACCCACCAATAAACTTTTGGAGATAATTGAGTGAGAGACAGGGAGAGATTGTTTTTACTTCATAGAAAGAGAGAGGGTGATATAACAGTGAATTCAGGGCCTAGGCTCCGTTACGAAAAGGAAATGTAATGTACCAAAAATAAGATTATCAAAACACGTCCAGGGTGCAAAAAAAAGCAAATGCTTTTGTGTTGTGATTAGATGCATGGATTTGGCCACTTCTGCCCCCATCAATATGTTATCTTTCGAACAAAAAAAAAAGAAAAAAAAAGAACCCGAAGTCTCTGTTACAATTTCGGCTGAAACGGATTAAAAAACGACAAAGATAGATTAAAAAATCTCTTGGGTATGGGAGTTGGGAGCCAATGGTGAAAGAGAAGGTGGGATGACACGTGAGCCTCGCTTCTTCCCCTCGTCTTGTGTTTCCTTTTTAGTGAGCCAGTGGGGCTCCCTTCGAGACCATCTCTTGACCTCCCCTTTTGCTTCATGTTCATTTACATATGTGTTTTGCTAATTTTAACTCATAATAAACATTCGTACAATCTCTTAGATTATTACTTTTAAATTCTAATGTACCTGAAAAATATACAAATAACATCCAATCATGGGTTGCTATTCTCAATTATCTTTAGCATTATAATTTTTTCTCAACTATTTATAGTCAGATTCGCGAATTCTGGTCGGTTCTTGTATCAAACTTATTCCTATTTACCTTCAATCACGTATATAGGGAGGCGAATTTAGCTGCAGATGACTTGACAAAGAAGGGTGTGTGATGGCTTAGATTCATTATTGTAATTTGCTATGTTGTGTAATGAGTTTTTGAATCGATAAAATTTGTCAAAAAAATCGACACAGTACTAATAAGTATTGTAATCAACTCACAATTAAGATGGTGACATTAGTGGGTCATAAAAAAGAGAGTAAAAACTCAATGTAAGTAACAAAAATGTTGTCTTCCTTTTTAGAATGGGGATGATGACCACATATTCCAATAGTAACAGGGCCAGTCCATAGCTGGCCTGTAATGGTGCCGGCACAACGACCCTCTCTCTCTCTTTAAAATTGCGAGTTAGGAGGGCCAGGGAGGAGCATTTGGGATTTAATTGGACTTGGAGTGTTGTCAAGTTGGTGTGTGTTGACCGCATTGGGAGTCCTCCCTCTCTCTCTCTAAAAAGAAATAGGAATAAGAATGTGAATGTGAATGTGTCCATGTCCCCTTCCACTTTCATTGACCCCATGGGAAGCACTGCCATGATTATGTCGAGGTGAGGTTTTGGGCTTGTTGAGCATGCCCCCCTCTCCAAGCACCAGGAGTAAGCCACGTAGCGTTTGGTCTGCGTGTTTGCATTTTGGCACCCCGCCCCCCCTCCCTTTCTTTCATCTTATATGCGTATGACTGAGAATCCTGTTTGTATTGTGGGATCCTCTCTCTCTCCCATTCTTGTTCTTTTTTTTTTCTTTTTTTTTTAAATCCCTCTCTCATCCTCAATTGCGTGAGAATTATAACATCTTTTTTTTTTCTCATATACTAGTGTGAGTGAGGATTATGACTTCTCAGTCACCTAGCCTAGTGTGGGTGAATTATGGCGCCTCTCTTTGTATTTCTTTTTTTTATTTTTTTTTGGGTGAGTCAGCCCTAAGCCTAAGACATAGCATTGCAAATTTTCAAGCGCTAACCAATTAAGCCCAGGCTCTCATCGTATTTATGTGCCTGAAAATTTACCTCTCTCACACATCCTTACGTGTGAATTACAGTCTCTCCCTATAACCTTTAGAATTATTTATGTACGGGCATGAAAATAAAAAAGAACACAAAAAACTCTATGTTTTTTTTACGTAACTAACGCACAAGGTCCGTCCACTCATTTTTTTTTTTTTTGTTTTTTAAGATTCCAGTCATTTTTTAAAGTCCTTTTTGTTAATTTTTTTGGTATAGCCCGACACGAGTGATTCCTACTCTCCATCTCTCTCTAACTTTTGTTGAGTAGTGGTATATCTCTATTCCTCCACAGGAGTACTTCTCTCTTTTGCCTCTTTCTAGATTTTCATGTGAATTGTGGATAAATAACGTGTATAGGCTTAGTCTTCACAACTTCGATATCAAATTGAAAGGCTGTCTAACATTTTGCTTTTTGTTTCTTTCCTTTGCAAGGAAAGTTATAGTGCAGGGAAATCGTACGATATTTTGGACTGGTGTGCATCGTGCTTTTACAAAGCATGCATTGACATTCTAACTTTGGTTTATTTTTATTTTTTCTTTTTTTTTTCCTTTTTTTGCTTTTTATGTTATGTTGTTAACCGAATCATTTCATTATACGTCAAAATCCATTATAAGTCAGCTTGCACTTAGATTCTAAAAAGGTAAATTGTTTCATGTAGGTTAGCGTGCAACACGCACGCCATTTAACCGTACAACTAAGTTAGATGGTGTAGATTTGAGTCATTTTACTATGCCCCTGCAGTTTCCACCATCCAACAAAGTTGGATGGTGTAGCTAGTGTGCGGGCTAGATCGCATAGAAACCATATCCTTCTAGAAAAGGCCTATTCCATCAATGGAATGAAATCACTTGAGAAAAATTAGATTGCGGTTCATTCGATGTTTTACTTCCCAAGGTAAATAATGTGGAATTCATACAATTGCATTTACAAGTGTTTCAAAACCCCGTGTCCACTTTAGTTTTGATGGGTGGGCAATTTTTTTTTTTTGGAAGTGTCTGGCTCCCAACCTTTTTCTTATCATTACCGTTTTTGTTTATTATTAATTTCGTAATATTTTGACCTATTCGTGTGGCGCCAATAACGAATCCACTCGATTCCGACAAGTAGAATCGGTAGCTGGGTCAACCAGCTAATCCAATTTTTGAACGCTGGGTGAGTACCATTAGCCATTACTATTTGTAATTCACTATTTCTATCATTGCATACCAAACATATACATTATGTAAACAGTATTTCAAAATAACTACAGAATTTCTCAGCTTATAGGACAATTTTCTGAAGGCAAACTATGACTTAAAAGAAAGATCTTTGTCCTACATTGCCCATAACATACATCTCCATGGCTTTATTAAATGAAAAACGTTCTTGACCCTATGAGATAGAGAGAACGAGCTTTAATTTATAGGCTTGCATAAAACACAAAACTGGGGCCTTGTCGGTAGACCAGGCAGTGGTGTCAAATCCAAGCTTCACCAAAGCCAAGTTTTTCCAAGTGCAAATCAGTACAAAATTTGTGTTTCTTTATAAATCCTTTTAAAGTGCAATAAGAAGAAGCCTACATTGGGCTTTGTTGCGTCCCGAGGTTACTTCGCGACCAGATTGCATCTTGGATTTTTAAATGTTACAGGCAAGTATATCAAAGACAGTAAGAGCATCGTGTGCCTTTGGGTTCAAATATTAGAGCAAAGGGGTGGGTCAGTTTAAGTTTTTTAGGGAAGTCAGTAGTTTTCTTCTTTGGAAAAATATGTTATGGTTCAAAAGTGGAGTGCCAAACTCCTATTCAAACTAGGAGTTCACGATCGCTCTCGATGGTTTAGAAAGTGAACATAAGCTCCATTTTGAACTTTATAATTAGCTATTGGGAAGGATTTATGTAATCTCAACTATATAGTTCTGACCTTGATTTTGAAGGCCGTTTCGACCTTCGTTAAGCATCCTTTAGGCGGTTGAGCTGTACCTTGAACCAGAAAAAAAAAAAACAGGATCTTTTAAGGTTTGGCTCTTGAGGGCACAAAGGTGAACAATTGCAAGGTATTTAAGATTATACAAGATGGCGTTAAACTCGCACGTTTCATGAAATAGGATCTCATGACATTTGTGTGAATTGATAGCACAAATTTCAAGAAATGGTAGCAGAAGGTCCTTGTAAGAACTCTACTGGGTTGCTTGTGTTAATAGACCCATGTCCTGCTCCCACCATTGAGGGGATGCCCGAGCAAAACTAAGACTCATGTGATAGGATCACCAAACCTTGACAACCTAGACACAACCTTTGCAAAGGGCACATTCTGAATGACCTAAGCAACCCTCTGTTTAACTTGCCCACTGCCAAGCGCGCATGTAAAGCATTGAAGAATAATGAGACAATATTTGAGTGGCATGAAACTAAATGAGGCCGTCTATGTGACAAGCCTTCTATGTGACAACTACTACTGTGAGATTGCCTCAATCTTTATAGAACTATAGAAGCATCCTCAAGCATGGGCTAGATGAAATTGTTAAGAGTGAGATAGTAGTGACATGCCCTTACCCATACATATATTCTATGCGACAACTATTACTGTGAGATTGCCTCAATATTTATTTCTTTTGTAATATATATTCTTTTCAATGTAAATGAAGAGAAGTGAGTGATTTGTAGGAAATCGATTTGTCTTCTGTTTCTCTTTTCTAATTCTAACATGGTGTCAGAGTGATCGATTGTCTACTTCTCTCAATAGAGGTACTGTGTAGCCCTTCATCCGAAGAAGGCCGAAGCCTTCAATTTTTAGGCATAGACCAAAGCGAAGATAAGCCTCGTGCTGCTGCTTCAGGCTACTTCAATCAGATTCAGGTCTACTATGACTGAAGCTTGGGGCTACTTCGGTCAGAAAATAAATACCTATATAAAAGTTTTTATTTTTATTTTTTTGACATTTTTGTTTTATTTTATTTTATTTTTAAATTTTCTCCATAGTTTTATATGTTTTATAGGTTTTACATGAAAATATTTAATTTATTTATATTAATTTTTTTTTAAAAAAAAACTGAAATCTTCCCCCAAATTGGACAAAGCTTCATTTTTTCACCAAACCGAAGAAGATTCCAAAGCGAATCTGACAACATTGCTTTCCATTTGCCTATTGGTGGTCAAAATGAACCTATCCAAAATATCCTAGAGGTTACTTTTTTGTCCCGCAAACATTTTTATCTTTTCGAATACCAATTCCAAGCTTTTAGGACCGTTGCTTTAATTTTACAGATTTTTCCCTACTTTTGGCTTACTTTTGACAATTTCACCCTCTTACACGAGCAACAGTGTACTTATGTATCTTTTGAAATCACCATCATAGTAATAGATCAATATCTAGAATCTTAACTTGGACTCTTAGGATTAAATCCAACATCGAACCCGTTGATATACTCGCTGGTCCATCATTGAATCACTCGCATTTGCTATTTTCTACAGTAGGGTTAATGAAAGTTGTGAACTAAAGTGGTTGCCCAAGTGGAAGTAGAAGTCGACAAGCTTAGGCAAGTCGAATTCGTTCGAGAAGTCTAAAATCCTACCTGGCTAGCTAATATCATCCTTGTGAAGAAGAAAAATGGGCGGGTACATGTATGCATCGACTTCTATGAGTTGAACACGGCATGTAGTAAGGATAACTTGCCCTTGCTAATCACACAACTGCTGGTCAATTCAACTATCCGGAATCAAGCTCAGTCGTTCATGGATGATACTGCAGATATAACCAAATTATGAGGGCTCCAGATGTGGAGGAGCTAAAAACATTACAATTGCCTAAAGGTATCATCTACTACGTATTAGCAAGCTATGACAGTCATCTTTATTGACCTTCTCCACTAGACACTAGAAAGATATGTGGACGACTTGGTCATCCATTCATGATCCCACCACAATCATTTTTGCAACCTAAGTGTCATCTTTGACAGACTTATTACCCATCAGCTCAAAATGGGTCCTCGGAAGTGGGCCTTTCAAGTTGAATCAAGAAAATTCCCCTGGCTCATTGTTAGGCATCAGGGTATCAAAGTCAATCGCTCCAAAATCAAGGTTACACAGGAAATGCCGCCTCGTAGGAATTGCAAGAACTTCAATCACTACAAAGAGGGGTGGCATACACCTGGAGATTCATTGCCAATTTTGTTATGTCGATGTCAAACCTTCTCCTTCTTATGAAGAAAAAGGAGCAACCTTGACTATGAAAATGCATGTTAGAAGGCATTTGATAGCATCAAAGCTTATCTACTCAGCAAAAGGTAGGCCACTTGTCCTTTATGTTACAACCTTTGATGAATCTTTAGGAGCATTGTTGGCCCAACATAATGACAAATGCAAGGAGGTCACCTTATGTTTGTGGGTGTTGGCCACAACTACTTTCCCATAAAGAAGATGTGCTTAGCACATCTCTTTGTAGTTCAAAAGCTACAACGTTACCTATTAGCCATCCACTAGGGCTCCTATCTCAAGCTGACGCTATCAAGTACCCTGTGTTATGGCCAATGTTATCCACTCAGTTAGCCAAGTGGTCGAGACTCCTTATGTAGTTTGACATTATGTATGTCCCATAAAGGGCGGTTAAAAGCTAAGCATTCATTGAATTCCTGGATGTGCATCCATTGCCAGATGAATCCCTTGTGATTGTAAGACTTGCCTGAAAAGGAGGCCATGGTAGTGCAAACCCACCCTTCTTAGTAGATGTATTTTGGATCCTCCTAAGGTTATGGTGATGGCATCAGGGTGGTGTTAGAAAAAGCCTCAGATAAAGGAATCTTACCGTACTCTTTCAGGCTGACCTACCAATGCTAGAATACCGAAGCCAAGTATGAATCCGTGATTGAGGGCCTTGAGAGTTCCTTGGGAATTCATATTAAGATCATCCACATGTACAACAATTCTCATCTTTTAATATGGCAAATGATGGAAATTTACAAGGTGAGAAAGGCGTGATATTGCACATGTGAAAGACGAAATGTCTCTTTTTCATGTTTGAATAGGCATCTATGATACCTATCCCAAGGAAATCCAATTCCAAGGCAGATACCCTTGCAGGATGGTGTCTCCATAGAAGTGTATCTAGACTTGTTTGTAAATGATATCATGCTACAATGCCATTCATTATCCTTAGGATTAGACTCTGTGTGAGGACAGTCAATCAGTGATCAAGGTGATGAAGGTCTCTACCACAAGGAACTTCAATCCTTAACGCATGTTACATGTTTTGCAGTGAGAAATTACAACCGGTGGCAATCATTCGGCAAATTCACTACCTTGGGAATTGGCTAAAAGAGCCACATTGTGCTGGCATGCCACAAGGTCTACCAACCTCAATGATACTTTGTATGAGAGAATCTCAAATGAGCTCTTATTGATATGCCTTTCTCACGAAGAAGCCAAAAGAGCTTTAGAAGAGGTTTTTATAGAGTATTTTTCGACACTTGTATCCCCGATGTAAATAAGGGGGAAGCTAATCGTAACCTAGGTCTGTGGGTACCAAAAGGCATGCGGACTACGGAAGCACTGTTAAAATAAAGACTGATCTAGAGAAAATTTTTTAAGGGATTTGGAGTCCTAAAAAGTATGTGACGGTAGCACTTGACTCCCTAAGAACACTCGCCAAGTTTCATCACGATCCGACGAAGTTAAGGTAGATCACACGCAAAACCAGTTTTCAAATTCGGCCCCTAACATGCTAAAAAAGCACCTTATAACATCCTTATCACTGGGGTCTCAAATGAACACCTGACCACTTCTGTTGGATTCATAAGGTCTAAAAACCCCTAGGTATCAAATTTCAGCTCATTCGAACGATTCTAGATCATTTTGTGGCCAACTTACCCAAAAAAAGGTAGGTTACACACTATTCTGGTGCACCTTCGGTGAACCAATTTCCATTTATGAAAAATGTGTCTTATGATTTCAGGATCTCTTTCAAAATGCCATAACTTCTCCATCGTAAGTAGGATCGAGCTCAAATTTCAGGAGGTTCTTTGTCTTGTTGATGCGCACGTTTGATATATGACACGGCTCGAGACGGAAGAAATCCTAGAGAGAAGTTGCTCAAGAAAACTCATGAGTTGCAGATTTTTGCAAGAAGGAGATCCCTTCAATCAAATGGTCATATCACAAAGTCCTGACCTCGGATCGACTTGAAAACGGGTTCATTGTGACCGTGACGTCGATGGCTTCAATTCGAAGTAAACATCATATGTGATGAATGATTGAAAAGGCTGTATTTTGAAGTTGCAAGAAAGGGTATTTTTTGGCCACAAAAATCCATATCCCAGCAACTTTTCTAATTCGAAAAGTGATGATCCGATCACCAAATCAAGCCATTCTTGTCATTAAATGATCATGACGGCTTCCCCGTCATTCTATGGTAGAAAGATCAAACCAAAGCTTCAAGAAATGGACAAGATCTAAGATCTAAGAATGCAAGTTTCTCATCTTTTGTCGGATTTTGTCAAGGGCGCAAAACTTCGATTAAAGGATCAAGCAATATGTCAAAACGATCGCCTCGTCGAGACATCACTTTTGTGGCACTATTTTCGTCAGAAGGACCCTAAATGAGCCACGAATCATCACCATAGCCCATGGCCACTTTTTGGGGACAATCTCGCCATTTCTAAGATTGTGGGTAGGGCAAAATGGTCATTATACCCCAAAAACGGGATTTAATTGTAAATCATGAAAATTTAATATTCAACAATTTAGGTTAGTTTTGGGCATCCACCCTTGGTTCAAGGGGATGCTATATAATCATCATAACCTTAAGTTCAAAAAGTTAATGAGACCATAAGTTCATAAGCTCAAAAATAATGAAATTGGCTTGAGTTTCCCTTGGTTTGCAATATTTTTGTCTCTACGCCTTACCCTAAAGAGAGAAGAGAGAAACTTTTCCCCATAAGCCATTACCCTTAGAATTTCTTACTCCCCACCAAGATTTCCTTACTTCCCACTTGGAACTTCCTACTCCCAACCTATCCCACAGTTCGGTTCAAGGGCCAAACTAGGTAACCCCTCCTATCTTTCTCTCTCTTCCTCTCTATTCTCTCTCTTCCTCTCTATTCTCTCTCTTCCCGTTTCTTTTCCCTCTCTCTCCTCTCCTTCTCTCTTTCTTTATCTTATTCCTTTTTCTCTTCCCGATCCTCTCCTCCTCTCCCTCTTTATCTCTCTTCCTTTCCTCTCTCTCCTTCTCTTATCTTCTCTCCCCTCTCCTCTCTCTTTCTTTCCTTCTCTCCTATTTGTTCCCATCTCCCTTTTTTCTCTTTCCTTCTCTCTCTTCTTCTCCCCTCTCTTCTTTCCTCTCCTTCTCTCTTTCTCTTCCAACCCAGTCGAGCCGATGGCTAAGCTGTTGGTCTGCTTCTCTCTCTCCATCTCTCTTTTCTCAATCCTCTCCTTCTCTCCTTTTTTCTCTCTCTCCCTTTCCTCTATCTCTCTCTCCTCTCTTCTTTTATCCCCTCTCCTCTCTCTTTCTTTCCTTCTCTCATTCTTTCTCCCCTTCTCCCTTCTTTCTTTCTCCTTCTCTTTCTTCTCTTCCCCCTTTCTTCTCTTTCTCTCTCTCTCTTGACCCAATCAGTCCGGTAGCTACCCCGCTTCTTTCATCTCCTTCTCTCTCTCCCAGCCCAGTCGGGCCAGTCGGTGAAGCTGCCAGCACACTTCTCTCTTCTTCTCTCTCTTTCACTTACTCTCTCTCTCCTCACGCCCACCCAAGCCGGCAGCTAAGCCGCCGGCTTGCTTCTCTTTCTCTCTTCTTCTTCTCTCACTCTCTCTCCCAACCCAGTACCCACCAGCCCACTTCTCTCTTCTTCTCTCTCTCTTTCACTCTCTCTCTCTCATGCCTAATCGGATCGGCTGCTAAGCTGGTGGCCCACCTCTCTGTCTTTCTTCTTCCTCTCTCACCCTCTCTCTCTCCCTCAATCCCTATGCTCAGTTAGGTCGGTGGACTACCCCTCTCTCTCGCTCTCTTTCACTCACCCGACCGAAGTCGCTGGCCCTTGTCTCTTTTCTCTGTCTTTCTACCTCTTCTCTTCGCTCTCTTGCTGTCTCTCTCCCTCGCTCTCTCTTCCTCTCTCCTTCTTTTTCTCTCGCATTATTTTTCTCTCTCTTCCTTACTCCCTCTCTCCCTCCCTTTGGCCTCTCTCTTTCTCTCCTTCTCGCTCTCTTTCTCTCTCTGAACCCGCTAAGCCTACTCAACCTATCCCAGTTGCACAATCAAGCCAGCCCACAACCACAAACAACCCTTTGTTACCCAAACCTGCTCCACCACCTTCAAGACCATCAAACACCATGGCAAACCCAGAAGTTCGTAAGCTTAGCGATGACAAAGTCAAGTATGACATGGTTGGACATTTAAGGAGACTCCCTGCTTTATTGAGCGTCTATGATGCTCTCATGTTGTTAAGTGATTACTGTATGGCCCTCATACAAGCCCTCTCCCATCCCAAAGTATACGAGATCGAAGTCGAGTGGATTGAAGTGGACCCTGTAATCCTTAACAACTACATGGTCGTCAGCTTCTCTGACGACAACCTTTAGTTGGGAGGAAAGTTCCAATATCGACTTCTCTTCGTGACTGGCAAGTTGCATCCATCCCATCGATTGAATCATGCTTGATGGAGGTTCTATAGTAAACCTCATCCCAAGAAGAATTCTCACGAGCATAGGATTGGGACCCGATTATCTCACACCAACGAACCTCACGGTTCAGGGGTTCAATCAGTCAGGGTAGAAGCCGGCTGGCATGATCCGTCTCTGTATCAAAATCGGTGACTTGAACGATTATGGCCAGTTCCATGTGATCGAGATGGACACCTCGTATAATATCTTGCTCGGCCACCCCCCGGATGCGTGACTAAGGAGTGGTCCTGTTTACGCTTCACCAATGCTTCAAGTATAGTCGGGATGGGAAACAGTACACGGTCTATGCAGACAAAAGGCTTTTCCCCATCGTTGAAACCCATTATGCGAACAAAAAATACTACTTTGCCAGTCCTACGCCACCCCAAGAACCAGCGACACTCGCAGAGGCTGATAATATCGACCCTATGAGAAAGGTGGAAAGGTCTTCTCATAATGATGCAAAAGATGTGGGAAGAACGCTTTTGAGCATGTTTCGAGAAGAGGAGAGGAATGGCAAGGTACTTTCTTTGACTTCTATTCAATCAAATGCCCCTTGCTCTCCTTAGGAAGTGTTGCCCAAATTCCATGAAGAGAAGGGCTTCATCCCCCACTCCCCCAACTCCGGAGCCACACCTTGTGTCGATCTAGTCGAAACCTACTACAGAGCATGGAGAAGTCATGGGAGTTGACACCCTGGTACCGAGGGTCACTTATATGTCGGACCATTAAAAGGTCCTACACATCCCCATCCCCCTCCTGAAGGCAGACACATCATGCCAGATTATTGAGTCTAACCAAGCCGATCACAAGGTCTTGTTCTTCCTAACCTCTTTATAAGGGGAGGATAGCACTTACCTCACCCAACGGTCAGCTTATGTGTGTAATTCCCAATAGATCTTACACATTACAGACCCTTTGACGAAGGAGAAGCCGACCCAAGGTTTCAATAGCACCCCTCTTCCTTTGCTTGATCACTTGGATCAGACCACTATTGTTGACCTAAAGAAGCAAGCTCATGAACTTCTTGGTCAATTAGAGGTCATCAAAAAGGGAAGGCTAAGGTAGAAGATACTCCCTTGAGATTTATGACTTCGAAGTCATTGTTGGGGTTCGTTTCGAAGACCAGAAGTCTCGACGGGCTTGGAGCAATGAAAATTCCACCTTACAAGGATGCCAAGGTACTTCCAAAATGGGGTCTCTATAGTCACCAAGACCATCAAATCATGAGGAAGATGGATTATGAGCCCACAACCAATGAAGGGCAGAAAAATAATAATGGAATGATTGCTCTTCAAGCGGCTATTGTTCGGCATGACGCAAGATAAGGGACTGGTTATGCCAAGGTCCACCACCAGCCTCCCCAACAATATGTAATCTTTCATGCAGTCAGCATGACGTCTCTCTCGACCTATTACTCTCGCCCTATGAACCTCCTCCTCCACCTTATGAACCCCCCCTCTCTCAAACCAAGCATGTCAAGCTACCCAGGCCCCTTAAGACTCTTCCCCTTCACCTTCTAAATTTCTTCCCTCTTGGCCAAATTCTTGTCAATTTGTCCAAGCTTGTCAAAATTCACCCCTCCTGCTTTCTATCCCCACTCTCCTTGAAACCGACCCTTCCCAAATTGTGTGGGAAACTGAGGTGGCTTTTATGCTTCGTGTCATTGAAACCCCAGTTGAGGTAGAGATGGCAAGGGAATTGATGACTCCTAACCATAAAGTAGAGGCATTCAAAGTGGAAAAAGAAGCATCTGGCTTTCTGACTACCGATGAAGAGGAGGTTGAGGAAGCCCCCGACGTATTGGAAGATGGCAGACATGCCACAGCCGATGATCTAGAAGAGATAAATCTTGGTGATGAAACTGACCCAAGACAGACCTTCATTTCAGCCATCGTGTCACCAAAATAAAAAGAGGAGTATGACATCTTCCTGTGAGAAAATCGAGACGTCTTCGCTTGGCATTATCATGAGATGTCTGGTCTTGACCCTCAATTCACAATCCATCAGCTTGGTATTGACTCATCCTGCAAACCCATGAAGCAGAAATTGAGGAGGTTTCGATCTGACCTTGAAATTCAGATTGATGTTGAGGTAAGCATGCTCAAGGGAGAAGGTTTCATCCGAGAGGTCAAATACCCGAAGTGGTTGGCCAATGTCGTACCAGTTAAGAAGAAGAATGGGCAAATCAGGGTTTGCATCGACTTTCGCGACTTGAATGTTGCATGTCGAAAAGATGACTTTCCACTTCCTTTCACTGAGATACTCATTGATTCCATAGCTCATTGTCAAGCTTTCTCCTTCATTCGAGATACAATCAAATAAGGATGACACTTGAAGATGAAGAGGCTACTGCTTTCTTGATCCCAAAGGGGATTTTTTATTACACGATGGTGCCATTCGGGTTAAAGAACGTGAGTGCCACATACCAGCGAGTCATGACTACTGTCTTTGATGACAAGTTGCATAAGGAGGTAGAATGTTATGTTTACGATCTGGTGGTGAAATCTAGAAAGACGGGTACCCATATTCAAGATCTTAAATGGGTATTTGAGTGGATCCGACTTCACCAGCTGTAAGGACCCAGAATTTTACGGCATTTGGTGGTGCGTCGGTGAGTCGTCGGCACAGGTGATCTGGCGCGCAGATGCTACAGAGTGCGCGACGCTGCAGAGTGCACAGTGCTGCCGCTGTGCGCGATGCTGCCAAGTACCACCGTGTGCACTGTCGTTATGCGTGAGGCTGCCGTGTGCATTGCTACCTTGTGCAACGCCGTCGTGTGCATTGCCATCGTGCACGATGCCACCATGTTCATTGCCGCCGTGCGTGACGCTGCTGTGTGCATTGCTGCCATGCGCGACGACACCATGTGTGTTTCCACCATGCACGATGCCACCGTGTGCGTTGCCGCCGTGCGCGACGCCGCCGTGTGCATTGCTACCATGCGCAATGCCGCTGTGTGTGTTGCCTTCATGCACGATGCTTCTGTGTGCGCTGCTTCCATGCGCGCGGTAGTCCAGGGGAACGTTTTCTCTCTCTCTCATGATTTCTTGCATGTTTCTTGGGCACCATGTGGCACTTGCATGTCCCATGGGTGCCAAGTGTCAGCTGCATGCTGCTGCCCCCTTCTTTTACTTATTTAAATGCCACCTTCTCATCCCTCTATGAAATTTTGCTCTCTCTCTCACCCACGTCCTCCCTCTCTGCAACTTAGAGCTTTGAGCTTGAACCTATTGGACCTTAGCCTTTGAAGAGAAACATGTGTGAAGCACCTGGGAGATTCAGTTCGTGTTGTAAGTGGATCTAGTTCCATGTTCCATGTTTTTGTTTAATTAGCTTATCAAAGTGTGAAATTTAAAACATGAATAAGGATGTAATTGTGAATAAGGATGTGATTGTGAATATGGATGTGATTGTGAAAGTGGATGTGATTGTGAATATGAAATCTTGTTGTATGTGGTCTATTTTTCCAAAACTATGACTCCTTTTTATGTAATTCTTTGAGCATTGAAAATGCCAGTGTTGATTGTAAAATTTTGTATAAAAGTGACCCTTTGAATATATTTTAATATGGAAAATACCTCATTTGAATACCTCTTTTGGTTTGAAAATTATCAGTCATTTTCTGAAGTACACCATAAGTGTGAAATGAATTTCCAGGAACCCTATGTGTTTTTTTGTAGCATTGTTCACTAACCAAAATATGTCATAATGAAATCAAAATACTTCTAAAAAAAATATCTATGAATATATTTTGAAATTTTTTTTGGAAGCATGATCAAATTCTTTGTGATTCGAAAGTTATGTTTGTTTCTCTATAAGGATGCCATACTAGATTTTCTGCTGAAATTTCCAGAACTATTGCTTGTGTTGTGTGGCATTGTTCACTGACCAAAATATGTCAGAATGAACACAAAACAATTCTAAAAGAAATATGTATGAATCTATTTTGAAAATGGTTTTAGAAGTATGATCAAATTCTCTTTGATTCGAAAGTTATGTATGTTTTTCCATAAGGATGTCACGCTGAATTTTCTGCTGAATTTTCAAAAACTATTGCGTGTTATGTGTGGTATTGTTTACTGACCAAAATATGACATAATGAGCTTAAACAACTTATAAATGAAATATGTATGAATATATTTGGAAAATGGTTTTGGAAGCATAAAAATATTCTCTGTGATTCGAAAGTTATGTCCATTTCTCTTTAAGGATGCCAGACTGGATTTTCTGTTGAATTTTCCAGAAGTATTGAGTATCTTGTGTGGCATTGTTCACTAACAAAAATATATCATAATGATCTCAAATCACTTTTAAATGAAATATTTATGAATTTATTTTGAAAATGGGTTTGGAAGAATGATCAAATTCTCTGTGATTCGAAAGTTATGTCTGTGTTTCTATAAGGATGCTACACTGGATTTTCTGGTGAATTTTTCAGAACTATTGCATGTTTTGTGTGGCATTGTTCATTGACCAAATTATGTCAGAATGATCTCAAACCACTTCTAAATGAAATATGTATGAATCTATTTAGAAAATATCTTTGGAAGAATGATGAGATTCCTAGTGGTTTGAAAGTTATGTTCTATTTTCTATTAAGATATCATCCTATATTTTCTATTGTGAAAGGCCAGAAGTTTCACTCAAGATCACCAACAGTTTGGCTAGCTTTAGGCCAGTATTTAAGGTCCATTCCCTTCTCAAAAGTCAAGTTCTTAATGAGCCTATATTGTTATAAAAGTGGTTCTAAGTCCAAATTATTTTTGAATCCTATGATACGCCTCAAAAGGTAGACCCTGTTCACTATGGCAAAACCAGAAAAATGGTATGATGATATCTTTTGAGTTAATGAGCCTGGTGGCCAGTTCATATGCATGATACAACATGATAATGTCTTTCAAACTAATAAGCATGATAATATGATTTTATGCATGGCACCCTAATATTTTATGTGAGCATGGAGATGTGTTGCTAATGAGAAATGTACGCTTGATAAAATGACATGCTCTGTTGTGATATGTGTAAATAATTATAATACATGTTCTATAATGATGTGTGTGCACGATTAGGGGACAAGCTAAGCTCTATGTGATAAGACCTGCGTGGTCAGCTATGTGATAAGTGCTATGTGATAAATACTATGTGATAATGTTATGTGATATGACCTAAGTGGTTAGACATTGTGCCAGCAGTCGAGATATTTCCCCCGACTCCCTATGATATGATAGGATATGTGGGCACTATGCATTGGGTCATTCTTTGGTGGTGTAACGCTCTCTCGCCATAAGGGCATAAGGAGAGAGTCGTGTCTTGCAAGGCCACCATCTATCAAAAGCCCCAAAGCGCGCTGGGGACTATGTGCGTGTGTATGCATGTGTGAAGGCATTACGAAATGGGTCAACCATTTGTCATTGTTTTCCCTCCTGAGTGATGGTAGATGTCCTAAGCAATGGGATTGGCTTGGCCTGATGGATAGGGCTTCTACTTCAAGAGTAAGGGAAACTAAGGAGTGAGTTAATTGTAGATTGTTGTTACTTGCCTAAATACGTCAATTCTGTTAAAACTTATACGGTTAAATGACTAAATTGACCTCTGCTCTATATCATATATGATTTATCTGAATTGTCATTGCTTTATTATGATTTATGCACTACACACGGGTAGGGACGATTTTGGAACATGACTCATGTTTTATAAGAATTGCATAACACTTTGATTGTTATAAGAGAATGTTCATAGGCAGGATGGGATGGCAACTTGATCTATTTGCTGGGCTTTACAACTCACCCTTCTATCTTCATCAATGTAGAGCGATAGCCATGGGTGGAGGACGGGCGGTATGGTGATAGCGGCTAGCAGTTGGAGCCTTTTTGTGGAAGACTTTTTATTTTCAATTGTATGTTTTGGTTAGTAGTGGCCATATAGTTCTTATTTATTTTGAAGTCATGTAAATGTATTTGGGCCTTTGAAGCCTTTGACCTATCTGTAATACTTTTGATCTATTTTGTACATATATATGCAGTATGGAGCTTGGTTGTCCAATTTTAGTTTGTGTTTATGTGATTGGAGTTTTATTTTTCTTTCATGGTTTGCTTTGATTCATTTTTCTCAAAGCGTTGAGAGTACTCCCACCTAAGTGGCATTCGCTACCTTTGGTAGCAGTCCAACACCCTATTGGCCTCCAATTAGTACAATAGGGGGGGGGGGGGGTCATGACAGTTTATGGTATCGAAACTGCCAGGATAGGATTTTTGGCCTAGAGAGTCTTAAAAGTATCCTTATGGTGGTTTTTGGATAGGCTAATAACTGGGTGTTCCTGTTTTAGGCCAACATGATGAGGACTCGTGGCAATAACTCGAGCTCGAGTAATGGGAACACAGAGGCCTTCGAGGAATTCTTCAAGACGCTTGGAGCCATGACTCAAATGACGAAGGACTATATGCTGGGCCTGGGTGCTTCTCCCCCTGACCAAAAAGATAGTGGATTGATTGAGAGGTTCAAGAGACTTGCACCCCCAACATTCTCGAGACATGGAGGATTAGAAAAGGCTGAAAGATGGAGGAGGCAAGTAGAGAAAATTTGTAAAGTCTTGCAGTGCTCGGATGAGCAGAAAGTCAGATTAGGAACCTTTATGCTGGAAGGGGACGCTGAGCATTGGTGGAGCTCGGTGAAGCAGTCCTACGTAGAGACAGAGACTGCGACCACCTGAGAGAAATTCCTAGTGGCATTTAATGAGAAATATTTTCCTTATTCTTTCCAAGAAATGAAGAAAGGTGACTTTATTGAGCTACAACAAGGGAGACTATCGATAGAATAGTATGCAGCTAAATTTGTAGAGATCTCTTGGTATGCGCCCCATTTCATCAAAACGGAGGCGCATAAGGCGAGTAAATTTGAAAGAGACCTCAAGCCAAATATTTGAGGGAGAGTAATGACAGCTAATATTAAGACATTCTCCCCATTGGTGGACCTAGCATTGAAGATTGAGAAAGATTGTGAGGAGTTCCGATTGAGGAAGGAAGGGAGAGTAAGGTCCGCACCGTCTGGAAATTTTGGGAAGAAGACTCGGCCGCCTCCTATGGGAAATTTTAAAGGACGAGCTCACCAGGGCAACATTAAGGCCCAAAAGAATTTCCCAGGCGATGTGAGAGAGAACCAATGCCCGGCATGCTCATATTGTGGGCTGAGCAACCACTCGGCAACTGAGTGCTATAAGAGGAAGATAAATTGCCTTAATTGTGGCAAGCCTGACCACTGGATCAAGGACTGCCCTATGATAAAGCCGGTGAACCGACCGAAGACTCAGGGTTAGGTGTTTACACTTATGGAGCAGGAGGCGAAAGCTTTCACTTCAGTGATTCGAGGTACGCTCTTTGTTTGTGGTAGAGAAGCTAGAATTTTGATTGACCCTGTTCCTCTCATTCATTTGTTGCACCTCATTTTGCACGCCATATAAATGTTGAACCTTCACTTCTTGACTACACATTAGTAGTGGGCACACCTGTGGGGGATTCTATGGAAACATACATGGTATAAAAATAGTGTGTGGCTTTGCTTGACGGGTGTGACCTGCCCATAGACTTTATACTTTTAAATATCCAGGACTTTGATGTTACTTTGGGCATAAACTGGTTGTCTACACACCATGCCACTATTGACTGTTATAATAAAACTGTGACCTTTAAACGCCCTAACCAACCTGAGCTGCACTTTGCTGGTATCAAGGATACTCCCCCTCCACATTTTATTTCATCCCTTCAGACTTACCATCTTTTGGCTAAAGGAGGTGTCTGATACTTAGCCTATGTAGTAGGAAATCAGGACGTCTAGTCCAAGTTATAAGAGATGCTAGTGGTAAGAGAATACGCATAAGTTTTTCCTGAAGAGTTGTCCTCTTTGCCTCCAGTAAGGGAGATAGAGTTTGAGATAGATGTAGGCCCTAGTACTGCTCCCATCTCTAAAGCCCCGTATTGGATGGCCCCAGAAGAATTGAAGCAGCTGAAAGAGCAATTGCAGGAGTTGTTAAAGAAGGGGTTCATCCGACCCAGTGTATCGCCTTGGAGTGTGCCGGTTCTCTTTGTGGAGAAGAAGGATGGGTCCATGAGGCTTTGCAAAGACTATAGGCACTTGAATCAAGTAACAGTGAAGAATAAGTACCCCCTGCTTAGGATTGGTGACCTCTTTGACCAGCTTCAAGAGGCCTAAGTGTTCTCCAAGATTGATCTACGAATGGGTTATCATCAACTAAGGGTCAGGGAGGGAGATGTCCCGAATACCGCTTTCAAAACTCGATATGGCCACTATGAGTTTCTAATAATGCCATTTGGATTGACTAATGCCCCACCTGTTTTCATGGACATGATGAATAGAATTTGCAGACCCTTTCTAGATGATTTTGTTCTGGTCTTTATTGATGATATTTTGGTGTATTCGAAGAGCCTAGAGAAACATGAGCAGCACTTGAGAGTAGTTCTTCAGGCTTTAAGGTAGGAGAAGTTGTATGCCAAGTTGAGCAAGAGTGAGTTCTGGCTTCCTAGTGTGGCCTTCCTTGGACAAGTTATTTCTAAGGATGGGGTCACGATTGACTCTTCTAAGATTGAAGTCATGCTCAAGTAGGGAAGACTGACAAATGTGACGGAGGTCCATAGTTTTCTGGGGTTATCAGGATATTACAGGTGCTTTGTTGAAGGATTCTTGAAGATAGCTGTAACAATCCTAAAATTTCAAAAAAAAAAAAAAAGGAGAAAAGATGCTTTTAAATAGGTGATGGTCTGTTTGAGTATGATGGTCCTTGGGGACCATCACTATTTTCAAAAGTTTTTGCCTTTGCCTTTGCGTTTGCTTTTGCTTTTGCTGCCTGCTGCTCGCCACATCCTTTAGCGGACGTGGTTTTCGTATGTTAAAAGCAAACGCTTAACGCGACACCTCAGGTATGAGGTAGGGCGTAATAAAATATTATAATAATACGTTATAAGAATTTAAATAGGGGAGGTGAGCACTCCCACTCTAGAAAATTTTAAGATCTCTCTCTCTCTCTGGTCGAAACACCGTGAACTTCTCTCTCGAACCGAATTTTTTTATCGGAAGCTCCCTCTCAAATAATTGTGGGTAAGTGACATCGTCTTTCTGAAAAATAGTCTATTTTTAATAAATATTGATATTTCCACGGGCATCGCTGTCTGTGGAAGAGGTCAAACGCCAGATGTGAAGAGAGAGAAAGAAGAGCAACACCACGTGCGCAAGGCATCGCCACGAGTGAAAATTTGAGCATTGCCGCGAGTGTCATGCCATTTGGAGCATCGCCGCACGTGTAGGTGGCCATTGCCGCTTGTGAAGGCAGCAAATGAGCAACGATGTGCATGAGCTGAGAGTAGCGTTGTAGGAGAAGAGGGAAGATGTGACCGCTGCCAGCGTCGTAATTGTCAATGTCATACGTGTCAGCACCACTCCCATCAAAGCCATACACATTAGCTACAGTGACTTTCACCTATCCTGGGTACTTAAAGGATGCAGTGGGATGGCATCTGGCTCTGCCCCTTATTGATGGGGATGTATGACATCTTGCATAAGGGTAGAACCCCAGCTTTTTCAACAAATCTGGCTTGCATAAAAGAAGGATCCCCAGCTCATGAAAATTTTAGAAAAGACGAAGCTGAGAAAGATAGATGATTTGTAAGGACCACAAGTTTCTCCCTGTTCAGAGAGGCGCACGACAATGAGGGGTAAAACAGAGGCCTAGCGCTGTCTGGGATGAAGAGGCAGAAGAGAGAGAAAGAAGACGCATCACCGCACGTGTAGCGGGCACCGTCGCACACGCAAGGGGCAGCGCAGTGCGTGAACGTGGGCAGCGCCATTTGCGCATCGCCGCACGTGCTGGAGGCAACGTCACGTATGTGAGGACCATCACCGTTTGTGTAAGAAGACTCAGTGCCATCTGTAAATTGAAAAAGAGAGAGAATAAGTCAACATCACGCTTGAAGATAGGGACGGGCATCGCTGTCTGTGGAAGAGGTCAAACGCCAGATGTGAAGAGAGAGAAAGAAGAGCAACACCACGTGCGCAAGGCATCGCCACGAGTGAAAATTTGAGCATTGCCGCGAGTGTCATGCCATTTGGAGCATCGCCGCACGTGTAGGTGGCCATTGCCGCTTGTGAAGGCAGCAAATGAGCAACGATGTGCATGAGCTGAGAGTAGCGTTGTAGGAGAAGAGGGAAGATGTGACCGCTGCCAGCGTCGTAATTGTCAATGTCATACGTGTCAGCACCACTCCCATCAAAGCCGTACACGTTAGCTACAGTGACTTTCACCTATCCTGGGTACTTAAGCCCTCTCCCCTCCCATTTTTAACTACGGTTCCCCTCACTTTCCCTTGCACTTTCTCTCTATAGAACCAGTGGGAGTTAACTGCTGCCTTGGAGAAGCCATTGCTTAGAGTTTGAGGTGGCCCACAAGTGGAAGATTTAGTGACACTATGAATACTAGGTAAGTGGGTTTAGTGTCGTGCATCATTTCACTTCATAGGATCTAAATTTAAGTTTCTAGAATGAGGTGTATGAAAATAAAATAATAAGAAGGGCTTGAATGAGTGATTGAGCAATGAGTAATGAACTTGTTAAATTTATGGAGTAGTTTCCCTGTAAAACCTCCTTATATTGCTTGACATGAATAAGGTTGTGTTGGGCTTTAGTTTCAGCTTGTGAAATGTTGTGTATCATTTGAATAGCTTGTTAAAATGTGGGATAAGGAATTTTCTAGCAACTGTGAGAGTCCTTGCCTTGGGTTTTTTGGTGACCAAACAGTGCCCAAATGGGTCCAAAGCAGTCTTGAATGAAATAAATGCAAGTCTATTTTAAGTTTTCTTCTTTTACTATGTTAAAATTTTGTATGGATCAAAAGATATGCCCCACAATGTTGGGGCATGTCATTGCCCACAGTTTGTGGTTAATTCCAGCAACTGTGACTCTTTTTGTGCCGCACTTTTGGTTCATCAAATGGTGTCCAAACATCTTCAAACTGCCACCACTTGAAAGATCGGTGAATAAGATTGAAGTTGCATGTTTTGATAATTTTGAGATTTTCCCATAAATTTAGAGTTATGCCTCGAAATTCGTGGGTACATCACTACTTACTGTTGCAAGAAGTTTCTAGCAACTTTCAATTGTTTTGAGTGGAGCTTTTGACCTACCATAAGTTCAAATTTCTTCAAAGCGCCGCCATTTTAATGCGTTGTGCATGAAGTTAATGTTGCATGTTTACAGTGTTTCAAAAATCTCCCTAGATTGGGAAATTATGCCCTGAGAAGAGGAGTATGTCACTGTTGCACCCCACTAAATTAGTGTTATGCTCGTCTTCTACCACCTTTCTCGGAATTACTCATTAAGCTATTCAAGTAGCTATGTAACATCTTTGATAAGTGATAAATGTGAGTATTATGTGATGTTTTTCATGCGAATGCCATAGTGTTATGTGGATGGTGCTACGCAACTATGTGTTATGGGATAAATAGATAAGTGCAAAGCTAATGTGATTATTCTATGATGAATGTTATATAATAAGTGTCAAATTGCTACTGATGATGTCTAAGTGTAAGTGTCATGTGATAGCTCATGCAATGGATGCTTCATGATAAATGTTATAATGTTTTGTGAATGCTGGATGAATCTAAGAAAGACTCCGTTCTTGTATGATGAAAATTTGATTTATCTGTTATAATGTACTGATTTAGCATGAATGAAATTAAATGCTTGAGCACGATAAGAGGTCATAATCATGCCCACTACACATTGGGACACCCATTGGTAGTGGGCACTATTTTATGATAATACTGGGATATTAGCCACTGTTTCATTGATACTGTTCGCTACGCGATGAGGCACCCATCGATAGCGAGGATTGCTATATTGAGGACAGTGATGCCGGGTATATCCCCTAACTTGATGATTGATAGGATGCAGTTAGGCAAAAAATGAAATGGGAGGTCGCACCCTCCGAGATTTACTGAAATGAAACTAACGAC
Organism: Amborella trichopoda; assembly: GCF_000471905.2. The sequence goes on from NW_006499810.1 coordinate 4,027,524, forward strand.
TGATGCCTTGCAAGGTAAGTGCCTATCGAACCCCCAATGCGCGCTGGGGACCGTGTGTGTGAGTACGTGGGCATTACGAAGTGGATTTCCCCACTTGTCATTGCTCGCCCTCCTGGGAGATGGTAGAGGTCCTAACCAATGGGATTGGTTTCGCCTGATGGATAGGGCCTCTACTGAGGAAGTAGTTGAGCTAGGGAGTAAGTGGATAATGATTGAATAATGATTGTGAATGCCGACGATGGAATCGATTGAATGATACTTGCTTTGTTGATAGAATGCTTATAATTAATGCATTGATCTGATAGTTGATTCTTATGACTACTGCATTGAAATTTGCAAAGTTAAATAAATTGCTTATGATTCATGAGTAGGCTCATTATTGATGCATAGCAATTAGACCTACTTACTTGGTAGTATAGCTCATCCCATTTCTCCTTATCCTCCTTATAGACTGAGAACAATAGGTGGGGATTTCTGAAGGAAGTATAAGCCAAACTTATTGGAGACGGGATATAGATCTTGTATGTGGTTGGGAAGTCTAGCCCTGAATTTTGTTTATTGCATGAACCGATAAATTTTGGGCCATACTGCCCTAGACTCCAATGTAATATTTTTGGAAGAATGTTATGTAAAGCCCTTTAGTTAATGGATGATGCTTCAAATCTATTTATTTGCCCCTGTATCTAGAGTTACTGATGTATTTATCTTTACATGGTATGCTTTGATTATTGGACTAATGGCGTTGAGTTCATCCCGACCTAATTGACAAACACTAAATTGGCATCACGAACCTGCACTCGGTCACCCTCCAACACGTACGATAAGGGGGTTGGCAGCAGGGTGGTGACATATATGGTATCAGAGCAGTCAAGATACTTTTCTTAGCCTAGGGGGTATTAGAAGAGTCCTTAGAATAATTTTAGGATAGATTAGTGACTGGGTGCTCCTGTACTTGGTTGAAGATGCCTCGAGCTCGTGCCAACAATGTGAGTTTTAGCAATAAGAACACCGAGATGCTAGGTGCATTTTATAGGAATTTGGGGGCAATGACCCAGATGATGAAGGAGTCAATGCCAGCTCGGTCTAACCCTACCCCGGAACAAAATGATAGTAGCCTTATAGAGAGGTTTATAGACTGGCGCCCCCAACCTTTTTGGGGCAAGGAGGAGTAGAGAAGGCCGAGAGGTGTAAAAGACAAACATAAAAGATTCTAGAAGTGTTGCATTGCTCGAATGAGCAGAAAGTCAGGTTAGGAGCCTTCATGCTAGAGGGAGAAGTCGAGCACTGATGGGACTTGGTGAAGCATCCTGGAGGGAGTCAGGAACCAAGACCACATGGGAAAACTTCCTGATAGCCTTCGATGAGAAGTATTTTCCAAATTCCGTCAGGGAAAGAAAAGAAGTAGAGTTTATTGAACTCCAGCAAGGGGGTATGACGGTGGAACAGTACGCCGCCAGATTTGCAGAGCTCTCTAGGTACGCGCCCCACATTATTAACACCGAGGCGAGGAAGGCTACTAAATTCGAGAGGGGCCTTCAGCCGGATATTAGAGGGAGAGTGATGTCAACCAACCTGAAATCATATGCTCCATTGGTGGACCTCGCCTTAAAGATTCAAAGGGATTGCGAGGACCATAGATCGAGGAAGGAAGGGAAGATGAAGGCTGTGCCGCCGGGCAGGTTTGGAAAGAAGCCTCGATAATTTCTAAGGAGGGATATTAGAGGAAAGCCCTACCAGCTTAATCAAAAGGCCCAAAAGAATCACCCGGACAATATGGAAAGTGATCGACGACCGATATACTCTCATTGTGGAAAAGGCAACACACTACCGCCGAATGCTATAGGAAGCGAAACGTGTGCCTAAAGTGTGGCAAAGAATTGCCCCGTGGCAAAGAACGAGGACCGACCGAAGACTCAAGGACGAGTGTTTGCTCTCATCGAACAAGAAGCCAAGGTGTCCACCTCGGTGATCAGAGGTGTGCTCTCTATCTGCGGTGTTAGAGTCAAAGCCTTAATTGATCATGGTTCCTCTCATTCTTTTGATGCACCCCATTTTGCTTGTCATTTGTATCACCTGCATGTCTCAATTATACTTTAGTAGTATGCACACATGTGGGAGAGTTTATGGAAACTAAGAGAGTATATAGATAGTGTAAGATTACAATGGATGGGTGTGACCTGTCAGTAGACTTGATTCATCTAGATATTCAAGACTTTAACATTATTTTGGGCATGGATTGGCTGTATACCCATGATGTCACCATCAATTGCCATGAAAAGACAGTAACCTTTAAACTTCTTGACCAAGCAGAGTTACGCTTTGAGGGAACTAATGATACTTCCCCACTGCACTTTATTGTAGTTCTTTAGGCCTCTCACCTCCTAGCTAAGAAGTGTCAAGGGTATCTAGCCTATGTAGTAGAAAAATTGGGTGTTCAGGCCCAGCTAGAAGAGATACCAGTCATAAGAGAGTACCTTGAGGTATTTCTAAAAGAGTTACCATCCCTGCCTCAAGAGAGGGAGATTGAGTTTGAGATAGATGTAGTCCCTGGTAGTGTTCCCATCTCTAAAGCCCCGTATAGAATGGCTCCAGCAGAGTTGAAGGAGTTAAAAGAACAATTGCAAGAATTGTTGAATAGGGGATTCGTCTGACCCAGTGTGTCACCCTCGGGTGCACCAGTCCTATTTGTGAAGAAGGATGGGTCCCTGAGATTGTGTATCGACTATAGGTAGTTGAACCAGGTAATAGTGAAGAATAAGTACCCTCTGCCTAGAATTGACGACCTCTTTGACCAGCTCCAAGGGGCCTAAGCGTTTTCGAAGATTGACGTCTGATAGGGTTATCATCAACTGCAGGTCAAGGAGGGAGGCATCCCAAAGACCGCTTTTAGAAGTCGATAGGTCACTATGAGTTCCTTATAATGCAGTTCGGGTTAACCAATGCCCCTGCTGTGTTCATGGATTTGATGAATAGACTATTCCGACCCTTCCTGGATGATTTTGTAGTGGTCTTTATCGATGATATTTTGGTGTATTCGAAGAATTGGGAACTGCATGAGCAACATCTGAGAACTGTCTTGCAACCTTTGAGATCTATATGCCAAACTAAGCAAGAGTGAATTTTGGCTCTCTAGTGTAGCCTTTCTGGGACACATCATTTCTAAGAATGGGATCACGGTTGGCCCCTCTAAGATTGAAGCAGTGCTTAAGTGGGAGAGATTAACAAATATAACTGAAGTCCGCAGCTTTCAGGGGTTGGCAGGATACTAGCGTCGCTTTGTAAAAGGATTCTCGAAAATAGCACTTCCCCTTACTCCGCTAACCCCGAAGAATACGAGATTTTTGTGGTTGGATGACTATGAGAGAAGTTTTCATGAACTTAAGAAGAGATTAACTATAACCCCAATACTAGCCTTGCCCAAAGAGAATGAAGACTTTGTGATTTTTACTGATGCATCCCATAAAAGACTCGGGGGTGTACTCATGCAGAGAGGCAAGGTCATTGCGTATGTCTCCAGATAGTTGAAACCGTATGAGCAGAACTATCCAACGCATGACCTGGAACTTGCGGTAGTAGTGTTTGCATTAAAGATCTGGCGGCACTATCTCTATTTGGGGCCGATTTAAGGTGTTCATGCATCACAAGAGCCTCAAGTACCTATTTTCCTAAAAGAAATTGAATATGAGGCAAAAATAATGGATGGAATTATTGAATGATTATGATTGTACGATTGATTACCATCCAAGCAAGACTAATGTAGTGGCCAACGCTTTAAGCCGGAAAGCTGTAATAGCAGTGGCACATCTGATGGTTCGAGAGATGAAGATATTAGAGGATGTGTTGGAGTGGCACCCATCTTGGCCCCTCAGTGAGGGGGGAGGAAAGCTTTCGTGTCTGAGGATGGAGCCTCAATTATTTCAAAAAATTCAAGTGGCTCAAAAGGGAGATCCTCAGCTTACGAAAATTCTAGAAGAACTGAAGATGGATCGAAAAGAGGATTTCTCTATGAGCAGTGATGACTTGTTAAGGTTTAAGGACTGCGTATGTGTTCCTAATGATGAGAGTATAAAAAGGGCTATTCTAAAGGAAGCACATCACTCTCGCTACACGATATACCTTGCGAGTACAAAGATGTACAAGGATTTGAAAAATACCTTCTGGTGGAACAACATGAAGAGGGATGTGGCTCAGTATGTCAGCAAGTGATGGCAGAACATCAGAAACCTGTCTAATTATTGAAGCCCTTGCCCTTACCAGAGTGGAAGTGGCAACACATCACAATGGATTTTGTTTCTGGATTGCCCGGCATGATAGTATCTGGGTCATTGTGGACCGATTAACTAAGATCGCTCATTTCTTACCGGTCCACATGACTTATAACCTAGATAGGCTGGCCCAGTTGTACATCAAATAAATTTTAAGATTACACGATGTACCCATCAGCATTGTGTCTGACAGATACAATAGGTTTACCTCTAGATTTTAGGCTGGCCTGCAATCAGTTTTGAGACCAAACTTACCTTCAGCACTGCCTTTCATCCCCAGACAAACAAGCAATCAAAAAGGACCAATCAAACACTGGAAGGTATGCTCAGGGTATGTGTCACTGATTTTAAAGGAAATTGGGAGGATCATCTACCCCTACTAGAGTTTGTCTATAACAATAGCTTCCAAGCCAGCATCCAGATGGCACCGTATGAGGCCCTATATGGGAGGAAGTTGACGAGAGGAAATTACTGGGTCCAAAAATAGTCCAAATAACCTCTATGAAGATTGCCTTAATTAGAGAGCAGCTCAAGACATCCCAAAGTCAGCAAAATAGTTATGCCGATAATCACAAGAGAGACCTCGAATTTGAAGTTGGTAATCAGGTCTTCCTGAAGATATCACCGACCAAGGGTATTACGAGATTTGGCAAAACGAGAAAGTTGAGCCCGGGGCATATTGGGCCTTTCGAAATTTTGGAAAGAGTTGGGAACATGGCATATCGGCTTGCCCTGCCGCCTGCATTGGCCAACATTCACAATGTTTTTCATGTATCGCTGTTAAGAAAATATCAGCCTGACCCGTCCCATGTTTTGGAGTACAAATCGATCCCGCTCAAAGAAGGCTTGACCTATGTTTAATGACCAATTGGGATATTAGATAGGAGGGTGTAGGTTTTACGCAATAAAGAAATTTTCCTGGTTCGAGTGCAATGGCAGTATCACTCTAGAGCTAAATCAACTTGGGAACGGGAGGAACAAATTTGTAAGAAATACGCCCACCTTTTTTATTGACACGAATGTGATTTTGGGGACAAAATCATTTGAAGGGGGGGGATGATGTAAGGACCACAACTTTCTCCCTATCCAGAGATGCGCACGGTGAAGGGTGAATAGAGGCCTAACGTAGTCTGGGATGAAGAGGTAGAAGAGAGAGAAAGAAGATGCATCACCGTGCCTGTGGAGGGCAGCGTCGCACGCGTAATGGGCAGCGACGTGTGTGAACCTGGCCAGTGTCGTTTGTGCATCGTCGCATGTGCTGGAGGTAATGTCACGTGCGTGAGGACCATCGGCGTTTGTGTAAGAAGACCCAACGTCGTCTGTGAATTGAATAAGAGAGAGAAAGTCAGCACCACGCGTGAAGATAGGGATGGGCATTGCCATCTGTGGAAAAGGCCTAACACCAGCTGTGAAGAGAGAGAAGGAAGAGCAACACCGCTTGTGAGAGGCATTGTCGTGAGTTAAAATTTCAGCATCGTCGCGAGTGTAATGCCGTTTGGAGCATCGCCACACATGCAGGTGGCTATCGCCGCCTGTGAAGGCAGCAAATGAGCAACACCGTGCATGAGCTGAGAGTAGCGCCGTAGGAGAAGAGGGAAGATGTGGTCGCCGCCAGCACTGTAATTGTCAGTGCCATATGTGTCAGTGCCGCTCCAGTTAGAGCCTTAAACGTCAACTATAGTGACCTTCACCTACCCTGGGTACTTAAGCCCTCTCCCCTCCCCTTTTTAACCACGGTTCCCCTCACTTTCCCTTGCACGTTCTCTCTCTAGAACCAGTGGGGGTTAACTACTGCCTTGGAGAAGCCATTGCATAGAGCTCGAGGCGGCTCGTGAGTGGGAGATTTGGAGACTCTGTGAATACCAGGTAAGTGGTGTCATGACCCTGCCCTCGACGCCTCATCCCTGACGATAGAGGGCAACCGGGCGCAAGTTCGTGATCCCAATGTAGCGTTTATTACTCGAGTAGGAGCAGACTCAACGCCTTATTCTCATTAATCAAGCAAATTGATGCTCACAAGCCTAAAAATTTAAAACTTAGCAAATTCATAAGAAAATATGTTTCATTACATTGCATCCTAAAAGTAGTACAATAGAGTTCGGGGCTCTAGGGCCCAGAGTTACATAGTTCAAAGAAAGCAGTACAAATATGGCTTAAAGCCTAGCTACTTACTAGATCTAAAATCCTTCTCTAAATGGCCGCTTCGATCTTTAGTCACAACCAGCACTGCCAACTCTGAACCTGTCACATTCAGTCCACAAGGAGGAAAAATAATGGAATGAGCTTTGAGGCTTGGTAAGCAGATATAGTGTTATACTTTGGTAACAAATCTACCCATGTACTACAGTAGTCACGTATATTGGTCATCAGATCAGTACATCAATTATAAACAGGATATCCAAGTACTAGTGCATCAATTATAGACAATATCATGTAGTTATTACAACTACATGAAATCATAGTCAAAATTTATTTGTTACACACTCACTCCTTAGTTCACCTACTTCTGCTAGTAGAAGTCCTATCCATCAGTCCAAGCCAAACCCGTTACTTAGAACTTCTACCATTCCATAGGAGGGAGGGTAATGACAAGTGGGGTAGTCTGCTTCGTAATACCCTCAACTCACACATACTGTCCTCAGCACGCATTGGGGGTTCAACAGGCCTTTACCTTGCAAGGTATCAATCAATCACATGTCTCGTCTCATGAATCACAGGGAGCGATGCTCTTTTCTCCCCTAACCAGTTCCTGTCATTGTGCAGGTTAGGGAACATGTCAGCATTATTGTCTCAGTGCATTAGTTTCCACTGCCGATGGGTGGCCCATCGCGTAGTGGTCGGTATCCATAAACAATGGCCATTCTCACATTGATATAACACAGCAGTGTTTATCACCAATGGGTGTCCCATTGCATAGTGGTCATCATTAAGGCCTCATCTCTTGCTCGAGCATTCTATTCATTCATGCCAATTCAGTGTTTCATAACAGATAAATCACATTCCCATTATATCAGTATGGCAATCAACACGAAACATTCATTACATGAATCGTAGCATAACACTTACTCATGGATATCATCAATGGCATTTTGGAACCTATTCTGAAACTTTCATCATGAAATAATCACGTCAATATGGTGCTTATCACTTTTCACATTGCACATTATTATGGAGCATCTTTCACATAACCTTGTGGCATATTCATGGCAATTACAATATAACATTCATCCTTGTCGCTTATCAAGGGAATTTTAATTCTTCAATTAATAGCTAGATGAGAGAATGTCATTGTTTCACTTATCATAGAAATCAGACCTCATTAGTTTGGTTGAAATTTAGTTCTAAACAAATAATAGTTGCTGAAAACAGTGGGCAGTGACACACTCACGAATTTTGGGGTATAACTCAAAATTTATGGGAAGTTTCAAGAATATCAAAGCATGTAACTTTAAGTCTATTCATAGGGCTTTCCAACAGTGGAAATTTGAGGACAATTAGACGTCATTTTCCAGGCCAAGAGCGCGGCCCAAAAAGAGTCACAGTTATCGGAATTTACAGTGACTGTGAGCAATGACATGTCTCAAGCTTTAGGCCATATCTTTTGATCCATGTGATATTTTGCCATATCTTTTTATCCATATGATATTTTATCATTATATAAAAATCAAACTTTAACTAGACATGTATATCTTTCATTTAAAACCAATTTGGGCCCATTCGGGTACCGTTTGGTCATCAAACAGCACAAGGTAAAAGCCTGCACAGTTGCTGGAAAATCTCCTTCCCTAAAGCATTAACATGCCATCACCATATTATACACCATCTTATAGATTGACTTAAGTCATAATTTTAGTCTTGATCATATCAAGCAAACTTGTAAGTTTGGCAAGGACATAACTCTAATTTTTCCAAAATTCATTGGCCATGTTCAAGCATTATCCCACTTCATCTTTCGTCCACTCTACATTCATTCATTCTATCGGTCTTATCCCATTCAAGTGAATCTAAGGGAGGAATAGCACTAAATCCACTTACCTAAAGGTCACAACACCCCTAAACTTCCTTGCGCAGGTTGCCCCTGGCAGCCTCATTCCTAGGCCTTCACGCGCTGGTCGTCCCTTGCTCCAGTCGGTAGCCTCCCAATGGCACCAGCACAAGGCTCTCTAGAAAGAGAAAGTTTGAGGAAAATAGAGGGAAGCATTGCTGAGGGTGAGGAGGGGCGCGATTTATAGGCATGTGGGTAGGTGAGGCCAACTGTTGCTAACGTCGCGGGTGGTTGAGAAAAGAGTTGTGGCTGGCATCACTCGCGTGGCACTGACAGGTACGGTGGTTGCTGACACCGCTGACGGCTGCATACTTGACCAACCGCGCATGGTGTTACTCCAGACAGCGACGCTCCTAACAACAACACACTTGCGGCGTTGCTCCAAATGGCGATACGCTCGCAGTGATGCTCCAGACGGTGATACTCTCTCGGTGATTCTCCAGACAGCGATACCCTCGCGGTGATGCTTCAGATGACGATACGCTCGCAGTGATGCTCTAGACGGCGATACACTTGCGGCAATGCTCTAAACGACGAAACACTCAGGGCGATGCTTCAGATGGTGATACGCTTGCGATATTCCAGACGGCGATACGCTTGCGACGATGCTCCATACGGCGATACACTCGCGGCGATGCTCCAGATGGCGATACGCTCGCGGCGGTGCTTCAGACAACGAATACGCTCCCGACGATGCTCCAGATGGTGATACGCTTGCAATGATGCTCCAGACAGCGATACACTCGCGATGATGCTCCAGACAGTGATACGCTCACGACGGTGGTCCAAATGGCGATACACTCGCGGTGATGCTCCAGACGAGGATACGCTCGCGGTGATGCTCCAGACTGCGATACGCTCACGATGATGATCCAGAGGGCGATACACTCACGGTGATGCTCCAGACAACGATACGCTCATGGTGATGCTCCAGACAGCGATACGCTCGTGGCGATGCTTCAGATGACGATATGCTCATGGCGATGCTCTAGACAGTGATATGCTTGCGGTGATGCTCCAGACGGCGATACGCTCGCGGTGATGCTCCAGACAGCAATGTTAAGGCTTCTCATGTCTCTCTCCAATTCTCAGACAGTACTACCTCACGTCGTGCACAATGTTACCCCTCATGCTCACGGCGATGCGTCCATTCACGCATGACATTAGTCTGGCTTGCACACGGCGTGGACCCTTTATACCCGCGTCAATACCCTCATCTACACGCGGCATTGGCTTCATGTTACATGGACTGTACTAGGCCAAATTACACGGACGATACTATCCTTCGCCCTTAGCGTCAGGCGTGCGCTCTTGTCTCTTTCAGCTTCTTTCTCTTTTCTGTCGTGATAGATCAGGCTCAATTGAATTGTGGCCCTTACAAGTAGGTTTAGTGTCATGCATCATTTTACTTCATAGGATTTAAATTTAAGTTGCTAGAATGAGGTGTATGAAAATAAATGAATAAGAAGGGCTTGAATGAGTGATTGAGCATGGAGTAATGAACTTGGTAAATTTATAGAGTAGTTTCCTTGTAAAACTTGCTTAAATTGCTTGACATGAATAAGGTTGTGTTGGGCTTTAGTTTTGGCTTGTGAAATGGTATGTATCATTTGGATAGCTTGTTAAAATGTGCGATAAGGAATTTTTCAGCTACTGTGAGAGTCAATGCCATGGGCTTTTCGGTGACCAAATGGAACCCAAATGGGTCCAAATTGGTCTTGAATGAAAGATATGCACGCCTATTTTAAGTTTTCTTCTTTTACTATGTTAAAAATTCTATGGATCGAAAGATAGGCCCCAAAATTTTGGGGCATGTCACTGCCCACAATAGTGGTGAATTCCAGCAACTGTGACTCTTTTTGTGTTGTGCTTTTGGCCGATCAAATAGTCCCCAAACGTCTTCAAACTGCCACCATTTGAAAGATCAGTGAATAAGCTTGAAGTTGCATGTTTTGATAATTTTGAGATTTTCTTGTAAATTTAGAGTTATGCCTCAAAATGCATGGTACATCACTACCTACTGTTGCAGGAAATTTCCAGCAACTTTCAATCGTTTTGAGCCGAGCTTTTGACCCATCAAAATTCGCTCAAATTTCTTCAAAGCCCTGGACATGAACTTAATGTTGGATGTTTAAAGTATTTCAAAAATCTCCCTAGATTGGGAAATTACTCCCCAAGAAGAGGGGTATTGTTGCACCTCCCTAAATTAGCGTTATGCTTGTCTTCTGCCACCTTTCTCAGAATTACTCATTAAGCTAATCAAGTAGCTATGTAACATCTTTGATAAGTGATAAATGTGAGTACTACGTGATATTTTTCATGTGAATGCCATAGTGTTATGTGGATGGGATAAATGGATTAGTGCAAAGCTAATGTAATTATTCTATGATGAATATTATATAATAAGTGTCGAATTGCTACTAATAACGTCTAAGCGTAAATGTCATCTAATAGCTCATGCAATGGACCCTTCATGATAAATGTTATAATGTTTTGTGAATGCTGAATAAATCTGAGTAAGCCTCCGTTCTTGCATGATGAAAATTTGATTTATCTGTTATAATGCACTAATTTAGCATGAATCAAATTAAATACTTGAGCACGAGAAGAGGCCATAATCATGACCACTACACAATGGGACACCCATTGGTAGTGGGCACTGTTCTATGATAATACTGGGATACTGGCCACTGTTTCACTGATACTGCTCGCTACACAATGGGGCACCCATCGGTAGTGAGGATTGCTATATTGAGGAAAGTGATGCCAGCTATATCCCCTAACTTGTTGAATGATATGATGCAGTTGGGGAAAAAATTAAATAGGAGGGTCGCACCCTCCGAGATTTACTGAAATGATACTAACGACTAACGCCTTGCAAGGTAAGTGCATATCGAACCCCCAATGAGTGCTGGGGGCCGTGTGTGTGAGTACGAGGCCATTACGAAGTGGATTTCCTCACTTGTCATTGCTCGCCCTCCCGGGAGATGGTAGAGGTCATAAGCAATGGGATTGGTTTAGCCTGATTGGAAAGGGCCTCTACTGAGAGAGTAGGTGAGCTAAGGAGTGAGTGGGTAATGATTGAATAGTGACTGTGAATGCTGACGATGGAATCAATTGAATGATACTTTCTTTATGGATAGAATGCCTATAATTGATGCGCTGATTTGATAGCTGATTCTTATGACTACTGCCTTGAAATTCGTAAAGTTAAATAAATTGCATATGATTCATGAGTAGGCTCATTATTGATGCATAGCTATTAGACGTACTTACTAAACTGTATAGCTTATTCGATTTCTCCTTCCCCTCCTTGTGGACTGAGAACAACAGGTCAAGAGCTGGAACAGTGGCGATTCCTGAAGGAAGTTGAAGCCAGACTTATTAGAGACGAGATATAGATCTTGTATGTGGTTGAGAAGTCTAGCCCTGGATTTTTTTTATTGCATGTACCTGTAAATTTTGGGCCCTGTTGCCCTAGACTCCAATGTAATATTTTTAGAAGAATGTTATGTAAAGCCCTTTTGTTAATGTATGATGAAGCTTCAAATCTATTTATTTATCCCTGTATCTAGAGTTACTGATGTATTTACCTTTCTATGGTTTGCTTTGATTACCAAAATAATGGCGTTGAGTTCATCCCAACCTTACTGACAAATGCTATATTGGGATCATGAACCCACACTCGGTCACCCTCCATCACATACGGTAAGGGGGTCAGGGGCGAGGTCGTGACACGATTTCAATATGAGCAGTGATGACTTGTTGAGATTCAGGGATCGGGTTTGTCTCTCGAATGATGAGGATGTGAAGAGAGCTATCTTAGAGGAACCTCACCGCTCTCATTATGCTATACATCCCAGAGTACTAAAATGTATTAGGATCTGAAGAAAACCTTATGCTGGAATGACATAAAAATAGAAATAGCATGTTTGTTTCTAAGTACTTAACATATCAGCAAGTGAAATGGGAGCACATTGCTATGGACTTTGTCTTTTGTTTGCCTAGAATGACTTTTGGGCATGAAAGCATTTGGGTTATTGTGGACCGGCTTACCCAAGTTGCCCACTTCTTATCGATTCGCACGACCCACCACTTGGATAAACTGGCCCAATTATACATCAAGGAGATAGTGAGGTTGCATGGAATACTTGTCAACATCGTGTCCGACAGGGACACTAGATTTACATCTAGATTTTGGGCAAGTCTACAGTCAGCCTTGGGTATGAGACTTAACTTTTAGCACTGCCTTTCACCCACAGCTGGATGGGCAATCAGAGAGAACCCTTCATATTTTGGAGGATATGTTATGGGCTTTTGTCATTGATTTTAATGGAAGCTGGGATGATCATTTACCCCTGATTGAATTTGCCTATAACAACAGCTTCCAAGCTAGTATTCAGATCGAGAATTTTGAGGCCCTATATGGAAGAAAGTGCAAGTAACCCATTTGTTGGGACGAGATTAGTGAAAGAAGGCTTTTCGGACCAGAAATTGTCCAAGTGACCTCATAAAAGATTGCTTTGATTCTAGAGAGGCTCAGGACAGCACAGAGTCGGTAGAACAGTTACACCGATAACCGAATAAGAGACCTCGAGTTTGAGGTGGGTGATCGAGTTTTCTTGAAGGTGTCGCCAACTAAGGGCACTATGAGATTCGACAAGAAAGGGAAATTGAGCCCGGGATAAATTGGACCTTTTGACATTCTAGGAAAAGTTGGAGGCGTGGCATATCGACTTGCCCTACCACCTGAGTTGGCGAACATCCACGATGTCTTTCATATATCTCTGTTAAGGAAGTACCAGCCCGACCCATCCCATGTTCTGTGATATGAACTAGTTCCGATCAGAAAGGACCTGACCTTCATCGAGCAACCAATTGAGATACTGGATACAAGGGTGCAGGTGTTGCGTAATAAGGAGATCCCTCTGGTTCGTTTTTTGTGGCAATACCATTCTCGGGAAGAGTCGACCTAGGAATGAGAAGATGAGATCTGAGAGAAGTACCCTCATTTATTTGTTTGGCAGAGGTATGATTTTTGGGAGAAAATCGTTTTTTTAAGGGGGGGTGATGTAAGAACCTAGACTTGTTCGACATTTGGTGGTGCCCCGACGAGTTGTCGGCGCGAGTGATCAGGCACACACATGCTACCAAGTGCGCAGCGCTGCCGCCGTGTGCAACGATGCCGTGTGCATTGCCACCATGAGCGATGCCATCATGTGCGTTGTCGCCATGTGTGATGTGACCGTGTGCGTTGCCACCGTGCGCGACACCACCATGTGCGTTGTCTCCTTGCCCAATGCCATTGTGTGTGTTGTCGTCGTGCGAGACGCCGTCGTGTGCGTTGCCGCCATGAGCGATGCCACCATGTGCGTTGCTGCCATACGCGAAGCCGCCCTGTGTGTTTCCGTCGTACACGATGTTGCCGTGTGCGCTGCTACCGCTCACGCGATGATGCCGAATGAGTGACAATCTAGGGGAACGTTTTCTCTCTCATGATTGCTTAGATGTTTCTTGGGAACCATGTGGCACTTGCATGTCCCATGTGTGCATCCTGCCGCCCCCTTCTTTTTCTTACCCCACCTTCTCACCCCTCCATGAATTTTCTCTCTCTCTCTCCCACGTCCTACCTCTCTCCAACTTAGAACTTTGAGCTTGAAACCATTAGAGCTTGGCCTTTGAAGAGAAGCCTGTGTGAAGCACCTAGGAGATTCACTTAGTGATGTAAGTGGATTTAGTTTCATGTTCAATGATTTTGTTTAATTAGCTTATCAAAATATGAAATTTCAAGCATGAATATGGATGTAATTGTGAATAGGGATGTGATTGTGATTGTGAATGTGCATGTGATTGTGAATATGAAATCTTGTTGTATGTGCTCTGTTTTTCCATAACAGTGACTCCTTTTTATATAATTGTTTGAGTATTGAAAATGTCTCTGTTGATCATGAAATTTTTGGGACAGTGCCTCTTTGAATCTATTTTAATATAGAAAATGCCTCATGTGAATAGCTCTTTTTGTTTGAAAATTATCAGTCATTTTCTGAAGTATGCCATAAGTGTGAAATGAATTTCCAAGAACCCTATGTGTTTTTGTGTGGAATTGTTAACTAACCAAAATATGTCAGAATGAGCTCAAACCATATTTAAATGAAATATATATGAATATATTATTAAAATGGTTCTGGAAGCATGATCAAATTCTCTGTGATTCAAAAGTTATGTACGTTTTTCTATAAGGATGCCACACTAGACTTTCTGCTGAATTTTCCAGAACTATTACATGTTTTGTGTGGCATTGTTCACTGACCAAAATATGTCATAATGAGTTCAAAATACTTCTAAATGAATTATATATGAATAAATTTTGAAAATGGCCCTGGAATCATGATAAAATTCTCTATGACTCGAATGTTATATCTATTTTTCTATAAGGATACCACACTGTATTTTCTGCTGAATTTTCCAGAACTATTCCGTGTATTGTGCGGCATTGTTCATTGACCAAAATATGTCAAAATTAACTCAAACTATTTCTAAATGAAATAGTTATGAATCTATTTTGAAAATGGTTTTAGAAGTATGATCAAATTTTCTATGATTCGAAAGTTCTATTCGTTTTTCTATAAGGATGCCATACTAGATGTTTTGCTAAATTTTCCAAAACTATTGCCTGTTTTGTGTGGCATTATTCACTGATCAAAATATGTCGGAATGAGCTCAAACTACTTCTACATGAAATATGTATGAATCTATTTTGAAAATTCCTTTAGAAGCGTGATGAGATTCCTGGTGGTTTAAAAGTTATGTCTGATTTTCTATTAAGATATTATCTTATATTTTCTGTTGTGAAAGGCCAGAAGTTTCACTCAAGATCACCAACAGTTTGGCAAGCTTTAGGTCCATATTTAAGGGTCATTCCCTCTCAAATTCGTGCTTTAATGAGCCTATATTATTATAAAAGTGGTCCCAAGTCCAAATTATTTTTAAATCCCATGATACACCTTAAAAGGTGGACCCTATTCACTGTGACAAAACCAGAAAAATGGTATAATAATATCTTTTGAGTTAATGAGCTTGGTGGTTGGTTCATATGCATGATACGACATGATAATGTCTTTCAAACTAATAAGCATGATAATATGATTTTATGCATGGCACGTTGATGTTTTTTGTGAGCATGGAGATGTGTTTCTAATGAGAAATGTGCGCATGATAGTATGACATGCTCTGTTATGATATGTGTAAATAATTATAATGCATGTCATATGGTGATGTGTGTGCATGATTTGGGGACAAGCTAAGCGCTATGTGATAAGTGTCATGTGATAAGACTTGCATAGTCAGCCATGTGATAAGTGCTATGTGATATGTACTATGTGATAAGAGCTATGTGATAAGTGCTATGTAATATGACCTGAGTGGTCAGACATTGTGTCGAAAGTCTAGATATTTCCCTTGACTCCCTATGACAAGACAAGAGTTAAGATGAGCATGTGTTGGTAGGGTTGCGCCCCCCAAAAAATATATGTGGGCACTACATATTGGGTCATCCTTTGGTATTGTAACGCTCTCTCGCCATAAGGGTGTAAGGAGAGGGTCGTGTCTCGCAAGGCCACCACCTATCAAAAGCCTTAAAGGGCGTTGGGGACTGTGTGTGTGTGTATGTGTGTATGAAGGCATTACGAAATGGTCATCCATTTGTCACTGCCTTCTCTCCTGAGTGATGGTAGAAGTCCTAAACAATGGCATTGGCTTGGCCTGATGGATAGGGCTTCTACTTTGATAATAGGGGAAACTAAGGAGTGAGTTAGTTGTAGATTGTTGTTACTTGTCGATATACATCGATTTTGTTAAGACTTGTATGGTTGAATGATTAAATTGACCTTTGCTCTGTATCATATATGATTGATCTGAATTGTCATTGCTTTACTATGATTTATGCACTACACGCGGGAGGGATGATTTTGGAACCTGACTCTTGTTTTATAAGAATTGCATAACACCTAGAGTATTGTTATAAGAAAATGCTCAAAGGCAAGATGGCATGGCAACTTGATCTATTTACTGAGCTTTACAACTCACTCTTCTATCTTCATCTATGTAGAGCGATAGCTGCAGATGGACGACGGGCGATGTGGTGATCTCAACTGACGGTTGGAGCCTCGTGCTTTTGAGGAAGTCTTTTATTTTCAATTGTATGTCTTGGTTGGCAGTGGCCATATAGTTCTTGTTTATTTTGAAGTCATGTAAACGTATTTGGGCCTTTGAAGCCTTTGATATATATGAAATACTTTTGGATCTCTTTTGTACATATATATGCAATCTGGAGATTGATTGTCCAGTTTTAGTTTGTGTTTGTATGATTGGAGTATTGTTTTTCTTTCATGGTTTGCTTTGATTCATTTTTCTTAAAGTGTTGAGCGCACTCCCACCTGAGTGGCATTCGCTACCTTTGGTCGCGGTCTCACACCCTGTTGCCCTCCGGCTAGTATGGTAGGATAGTAGGGGGGCTAGGTCGTGACACCAACTCAAGAAGATCCGCTGCTTTGGCGTGCGATCGAGGAAGTTACTGGAGTTCATTGTCAGGTATCAAGGGTTGGAGATCGAGCCTGTTAAGATCAAGGCGATTCAGGACATGCCGCCACCAAAAAATCTTCGAGAGCTTAGGTCTCTTCAAGGCAAGCTCGCCTACATCCGAAGATTCATTGTCAATCTCTCTAGATGTTGTAACATGTCGATTAGCCCTAGAGGACATCAAGACTTATTTGTTGAACCCCCCAGTGCTCTCTACTCAAGTAAATGGGAAGCCTCTCATTTTATGACCGGTCTTGCTAAGTTGATTGGCACACTCCTTGTGCAACATAATGAAGAAGGGAAGGAGACGACTTTATACTACCTCGGTCGTAGGATGCAAGGGGTAAGAAGAATTACTCCCCGATTGAGAAGATGTGTTTGGCCTTGATCTTCGCAGTCCAAAAGCTCCGCCATTATTTGCTCGCCCACGAAGTCCAACTCATTTCATGAGCTGACCCGATCAAGTTCCTCATGTCAAGCCCTTGCTTATCAGGACGTCTGGTGAAGTGGTCATTGTTGTTGATTGAATTTGATATCACCTATGTGCCACAGAAAGCCATCAAAGGCCAAGCCCTGGCTGAATTTTTAGCTGCACAGCCTTGCTGTGTAAGATTCCCTCTTATCAAGTGACCTTGAAGAGGTGTTCTATACAGAGAAACCACATCACTGGAAGATGTACTTCGACGGGGCCGTCTAGTCAGAACGAGGCGGTGCTGGTGTAGTGTTCTCAACCCCACAAGATGGCGTTATCCTCTTGTCCTTCCCCCTCACAAAGATTGGTTCACATAATAATAGGTCTTGAGATTTCCATTGACCTGAACCTGGCAAGATTAGCCATTTTTGCGATTCCGAATTAGTGATACAGTGGCGTAAGGGGATATATGATGTGAGAAAAGATAGTCTCAAGCCATATCTTGACAGGCTTAAGACTTTGATGATGCGACTCGATGATTTCTCTCTTGAGAATATGACCCTATAGATTGAACTCATAGGTTGATGCCATTGCCAGGCTCGTTGCGACCATGCAGGTCACGTCGAGAGAGCCTATGCATATATAGGTGGCAGAATGGAGACATGTTGAGCTAATTGAAGAGGTTGATGCAAATGACGAGAGGGTCCTCTTTCCAGAGTGCCCACCTTACCCGTTCGTGGCTCTACTCACTGTTAGGAATGCCATTAAAGCTGAGAAAGATGTCAAGCACGCCTCTGCCCCTGAACCCAATAGACCAGAGGTGGAATTTCTTAACCCATTGTGTGTGGAGATTGAGCAGGTTGAACATTGAAGGGAGCCCATAATCAATTTCGTCAAGCAGGCTTCTAGAAGATCGTATTGAGCGCAACAATATACAACACAAAGTACACTCTACTCGAAGGAGATGTTCTCTTTCGATGCTCTTTTAATGACATCCTCCTTAGATGTATTATAATGAGAGAGTCAGGGCAGGTGCTTGAGGAGGTGCACACTGGGATTTGTGGACTCTACCAATTCAGCCCTAAGCTCTATAAGTCGATCCGAAGGTTGGGATATTATTGGCCATTAATAGTTGTGGATTCCTTAACTTACACCAAGAGATGCCAAGTGTGTCAAATGCACGCAAACTTCATCCATCGAGCTCCAGAACCTCTTCACCGCACAATGGCATCGTGGCCCTTCTCACATTGGGGCATGGACATTGTAGGACCCATTGATCCGCCTTCAGCTCTAGGACACGTCTTTATTCTGGCTGCCACATACCACTTCTCTAAATTGGCCGAGGCGATCCCTCTCAGGTATGCCCCAATGATGGTGGTAGCTAACTTCGTCCAACATCACATTATCTATCGATTCGATGTCCCTGACCAGATTACATCAGATAATGGTCCTCAGTTTTGAAGTTAGTGTATCGATCGCTTAGTCAACCAATTTGGCTTTGAATGAAAGTACTCCACCATGTACAACCCTCAAGCTAATGGCTTGCCGAAACCTTCAACAAGACGCTACGTGACATCTTATGGAAATCGGTCTCAAAATTGAAGAAAAACTAGCATGAGAAGCTTCCTGAAGTCTTATGGGCTTACCGCACCACTACACAGAATGCTACCAACTCTACTCCCTACTCCTTGGTTTATGGGAGCGAAGCTATCCTACCCCTCAAAGTTCAACTCCCTTAACTTCGCATCGCCATACACCATGGCATAACCGAAGACGAGCAGGTCAAGCTTCACTATCAAGAGTTGGATGCACTTGATGAGAAGAGTTTTGAAGCCCAACAAAGGCTAGAAATCCATCAGGGCAAGATGAGACGAGCTTTCGACAAGATAGTCAAAGTACACTCATTTACCTACGGTGAATTGGTCTTAGTTGTGCGAAGACCCATCATCATGCATGGGCGACATAAAGACAAGTTTGAACCGAAATGGGAGGGCCCATTTGTGGTTAAGAAAGTCTTCCCCAATGGAGCCTATGTACTAGCTCGTCCTGACGGAGAGGAAGCCATGCCTCCCATCAACGGTTGCTACGTAAATAAGTATTACCCATGACTTACGGTCTCGGAGGCACAACCTTTAAGATGCCCTTAGGTCTTGGTGTACGACCTTAAAACATACTACCATTAAGGTCTCAGAGGCATGACCTAAACCATGCCCTTAGGTCTTGGTGCATGACCTTAAAAAGCACTACCATTATGGCTTAAGAGGCACAGCCTTATAACATGCCCTCAAGTCTTGGTGTACGAACCTAAAACGCACTACCATGACTTCAAAGGCACAACCTTAAAACATGACCTCAGGTCTTGGTGTATGCCCCTAAAACACACTACTATTACGATCCCGACAGCATGACCCTAAAGGTGCCTCCCCAAAAGATGGACATGACGAAAACCCGAAAGGGCGTCATGGGTAAAAAAGTTAAAAGAAAATAAAATAACAATAATAATAATAAAGAAAAGTAAAAATGGCAGGGCACGATAGCACCATCAACTATCATGAGTAAAAGATGTCAAAAATAAAATCGTCAAGGTAAAACCCAAAAAGGCATTATGAATAAAAATGAGAAAATCGGCAAAAACACCAAAAAAAAAAAATTTCCCATTACAAAAACCAAAAATGGCGCACGCCTTAAGGGCTTGAATGAAACCCGAAAAGGGCATTTAAGTCAAGAACACGCAAGGAACGAACGTGTCCACAAGAGGGTCTCTCAACCACTCACCACTCTCAAAGAGACAGTGACCGGAGGCAGAGATACGCGTACCATGGAAATAAGAAAAAACAATACATGTGAGGTCATGAAGAGAAGAAAGGAGGTGAGATTTAAAGGAAGAAGGAAAAGGCTTTCCTTCCATCACAAAATAGAGGTTACAGGTTGGAGGTTAGAAATCTCAAAATGCCTTTTTAAGACATGCATCTTTAAATCATGGCCTAAAGCCTCGCATTGAACTAAAAAGAGGAAAGGTGAACCAAACTGAACAAAAAATATGGGCCATCAATAAGCATTAGCAACGAAAGCAAAGAGAAACAAGGGTGATCTGTCAATCACTCCTTGTGAGCACCAATCTCGGTAAATACGTGTTTGCCTGATTCCCAGCCTATCCTTCAGTTCGGCCAACTTGAGAAAGCCTGCATGGCTGGCTAACAAGGGGAAGGGCTAGATTTCAAGTCTGTTGGTGGGAGGTCACCCATTTCCTCATGAACTCGAGATGGTAAGGCCCTTGTCTCAGCAATATGATGTCGAAAGACGATCATACCAACCTCATTGTCACGAAGTGAAATCCCACCAAGTGCAGCATCCTCCCCTTCCTTTAACAAATAAGTCTGGACGGTTGGATGAAAGCTTTCCCAGTATGCCATATCACTCTTCAACTTCTCCAGGAGACCTTCGGCATAGCCAAAAATGGAAGGTTGATCCGAGTAAAAATTAAGTAAAGGACCAATGGATGGATTCAACAGCGAAGAAATCAGCCTTTCCAATTTCAAGATCTCTCCCGCCTCTTGAGCTAATTTTCCCATGATTTTTTTAAGCTTAGAAGCCTCAAACACGCCAAAGGTCGTCAGATTCGTCGCGGTTCTCTCTAAGAGATCAGGAAGCTGTATCAACTCCTCAAGGGAGGATCTGCCTAAAAGACCGTGAACAACATTTAAGAGCTCCTTCCCATACTCCATCGTACCAATGTCGGCACTCAAGTAGTCTAGTCCCTCTACCTATGTGGAAAAAGAGATCCTTAATTGCTCAAGAACAATGACCCAACGAGTAAACCTGACCAAAGTGGGGTAGTCTCCTGACTCCTCTCTCTGACGTTGGTCAAGATGAGGACGGTGGTTCCTCCAGATTGATGTTGGCCACATGTCCCGGCTTCTCCTCAACCACTGCCACAGGCGGTTCATCATTGGCAATGACAATGACATCCTCCGGAGTATCATTACCCGCAGGATTTCTCATTCCCATGCCGCCAGAGATCCTAGCCGTGCAACAGGTGGTCATTCGACGAGGTACGTCATCTAAAGAAGCAAAAAGAAAAACAAAGTCCCAAGTGAGTCGGGGATCTGCAAAAACCTTATAGAAAAGGCAAAAGAGAGGAGGCACGATGCCTGGAAAAAATTTGGCAGCACCTCCCCTAAACTGGACTTTTGACAAAAAAAAAAAAAAAGTGCCTGCGTAATGGAAGGCATCCCAAAGGATGCTCAAGGAACTGAGCTGTGGGACGTACCCAAGCTAGACAAACCCCGGCAGAGCCTCCTTCCATGCAGAAATGCCCAAAAAGCACTAAAAATGCTTGAAAAGCATTAAAAATGCTAAAAAAGCGTTAAAAGTGCTAAAAAAGCATAAAAAGTGCTAAAAAAGTGTTAAAAGTACTCCAAAAGCAAAAAAAAAATGCTCGAAAAGCATTTAAAATGCTTAAGAAGTGCTTAAAATGCTTGAAAAGCACTTAAAATGCTTAAAAAGTGTTTAAAATGCTTAAAAATCGCAAAAAATCTTAAAAAGCGCTAAAAATGCGAATTATGTGTTAAAAGTGCTCAAAGGAATACTAAGGTGCTTAATGAGCATAAGAAATGCTTATGTGCTAAAATAGAGGCATTAATATGCTAAAAGAAGCATATAAAGTGCTAAGAAAGCATGGGAAAAGCAAAGGACGAATGGAAGGGATCAAGCTTACCAAATTCCCGAGTGCCAGATGCCTCCGCGATCGAACCTCTCGACGCAAAAAGAAAGCCCATTTGAAAGCCCCATAAAAACCCACTTTCTTACTCTAGAAAGCTATCCCACTTTCTCTCACTACAATTTAAAAAATGAATGAAAATGACCAGAAATGAGGCCCCTTCCTCTCTTACATAGCCCCTTCAAAAAGGTCGTTTTTGACCTTTTTCGCATAACTCCTCACAATGTCACTGTTCCAATCCCGTCCATGACTAAAAGGTGATCATTTCAAGAAAGATGAGGAATATTTAGGGGAAAAAATAAGCCAAGAGACATATGTTCCCTTGAGGATGGCTCTTTACGTCAAAATTTGGGAAAGGGTAAAATGGTCAACTAGGGTTAAACGGCATCTGAATGACACGAAGCCAGCGCCAGCGCATGTAGAAAAATCCGACTAGCAATAAGGGCCCCACTCACCAGCCAAACAGGGCCCAGCCAGAACCATTTAGGGCCGCGCAGGCCCTGTTTTTCTCTCTCCGTTCCCCCCTCACGCTGTGTTGTCCCACGCCTGTTGTCCTCTTTCTTCCACACTCTTTCCCCTTGCTCGTGTGTTTCCACTGCGCATGTATGTTTCTCTCTCCTCCTCACAAGCTCCATTTCTCTCTCTTGTTGTTCACACATATACCCCTCCTTCCTCACATACACCATGTCTTCACATTCTCTCTCTTCACCGTGAGGTCTTCTCATGAACCACCCCCACTTCATGCACATCTATCGCCATGCAATATCATTGCTCCCCCATCTCATACCCAATCCCTTCATCCCTCATAAAAAGTCACTCCATTCTACAGTGAGTCGAGCCATCTCATGCTCGCTCCCTTCGTCACTCATAAAAACACACTCCATTCCCCAATAAGTCAAGCCATCCCATGCTCACTCCATTCATCTCTCACAAGAACCCACCCCATTCCCCAGTGAGTTGTACCCTCCATCACCAACCCTTCATCACGCACACGAGCTCACTTCATGGTCACCCTGAGACCACCGCCCACACATAAGTCCGCCATCCCCTGACCGAATCACAAACCACCATAATCCCCAGTAACCCCTCACCATGTTTTGAGCTTCATTTAAGATTAAAATGAGCGCCACCACCCCGATTACCCATCTTGAACCCCAATGAGCCGTGTCAAAGTCAATTTTGTGAGTTCCAAAGACAACCCTCAAGACCACCATCCACCTCCACCATCACCCATTACCCAACACCAGTTCCATTTATATGTATATTGTAATAGTAATAAATAAACATGAGTGAACATGGTCATGAAACCGTGGGTAAAAGTTCTTAAAGAAAAACGGGCATGGTGAAAACCTGAAAGGGCACCATGAGTAAAATGACAAAAAGGCATGGTCATGAACTATGAGTAAAAGTGTTCTATAAAAAAAAAGAACCGAGCATGGTGAAACCCGAAAGAGCACCGTGAGTAAAAATAGAAAAAAAAAGCGGACGTGATCATGAAGTCATGGGTAAAAGCGCCCAATAAGAGAAAGAAGATGGCAAAAACCATTCTACGGTGTCACTTCTCCTCTTTTCAGTTGAAAACCTGAAAGGGCATCAAGACCAATAAGCAGGTTGATGCAGCGCACGCCCTCACAGGCGGCTTCAGCTGGCACTCCAGACAAGAAAAACTCGGTAGCTTGGGAGTCAACAACCATCAAAAGAGGGTACCCTGCTACTGGCACTACTGTTTCAAAAAGCGGACCGCCCAGCGCCTGGGCGGCCGCCTAGGAAGATATCTGTCACACCCCAAGAATTTACAATACTGTTATTCCTGAGATGTGACAGACAAAACATATATATACATCTCTTTTTAGGACAAATTTACAATGGCGAATTTTTAAAAAGTAACAAAAGAAAGTTTAAGCACAA
>NW_006499810.1:4052820-4080768 GCF_000471905.2 Amborella trichopoda
AAATGAAACAGCAGTTATCCCACAAATGTTTGAGAGGGAGCTTCCGATAAAAAATTCGGTTCAAGAGAGAAGTTCACTGTGTTTCGACCACAGAGAAAGAGAGATCTTAAAATTTTTTAGAGTGGGAGTGCTCACCTCCCCTATTTAAATTCTTATAACGTATTATTATAATATTTTATTACGCTCTACCTCATATCTGAGGTGTCGCGTTAAGCGTCTGCTTTTAACATACGAAAACCACGTCCGTTAAAGAACGTTGCCAGCTGCAAGCAGCAACTGCAAAGGCTGCAAACAAAAGCAGCAGCAAAAGCAAAAGCAAAGGCAAAGGCAGAGGCAAAAACTTTTGAAAATAGTGATGGTCCCCAAAGACCATCATACTCAAACAGACCATCACCTATTTAAAAGCATCTTTTCTCCTTTTTTTTTTTTTTTTTTATTTGAAATTTTAAGATTGTTACAATATCCCTAGGTGCCCACTTGAAAAGATATCCCTAGGTGCCCACTTGAAAAGATATCCCTGGGTGCCCACTTGAAAAGGTATCCCTGGGTACCCACTTGAACCGGCCTAGGCGGCCGCTCAAGGCCTGCACCCAACTCAAGGGCAGAAATGTGGCTCCTTTAGGGAATTTTTTGGTCATTTTATAATATTAAAGGGAAAAATTTGTGGGTTTTAGGTTCATTTGAAACCTAAAACCCATTAGAGACTATTTTAGATAGAAAACCCAAAAAAGAAATTTCTACTGGGTCTCCTAAGTTCTAGGCACCCGCCCAGGCGCTGGGCGGCCTAGACGCCCCTACCACTTAGGTGCCACCTAGCACTTTTTGAAACACTGACTGGAACAAAAAAGAGCATAAGAAAATTCCAACACCCTAGGTCAATCCATGAGAAGACCCCAGAAGTCAGAAGAATCAACAAGACGGCAAGTCGGAGCTCCATGCTAAAAGAGTTCATCTTCAAGAAGTCACCAAAAACAAGAAAGCCATATCGACAAGCCAAGGATGCTCCCAAAAGGCGGTTGACTGTCAAGCCAGACCAATACTTCCACCGACATTTAGGGTAATAGTCTCCCTATGATTCCCAATTGCTGATGGTTTAGACTTTTCAGGATTGACAACAAAAAGCCCCTAACTAAAACCAGTGAAACTAAGGCTTCAAGCAGCAAAGAGACCATCTCGTCAAAATCCCCACCTATCGATGGTTCAGACTTTTCAAGACGGCCAAGAAAAAATCCCCTGACTGGAACCGGTAAACTGGGGCCCAAAGAGGCACCCCACCTATCAAACAAATTCCAAACCCTGGTGTAGCAGATCATACACCCTATTAAGGCCCCTTGATTGTCTACCCAAAGCATAAGTATCTCCTGAAGTGTGAAGAAAGCCCTTAAGCAAGGCACCCACCAGTGGACTAAAAAGCACAACCTAACTGATTGGGAAGAAAGCCATTAGGCAAGGGCCCCAATTGCCTGACAAATCCTGATTCTGACTAATTGGGCTTACAAGCCCTTAAACAAAGCCCCCAGTTGTTGGAACCAAAAAGAAGGGTTGTTAGAGTAGTAACCCCTTAAAGGCCCTCACCAATAGCTCAAGTCTCTTCTCCCCCTAAAGTCTTGATGACCCTGGGTCTACAAGCCCTTAAACAAGGCCCCAAGTCGTCGAAGCACCTCGGTCATCCCCAAGGAAGAAGCTTGGCACGATTCCCCCTTTGCCCTTCATGTTGATGCCGGTGACCGAGAAGAAAAGCGAAATCTAAAGTGAATAAGGAGGAAACTAATTATGACCTAGGCCTGCAGATACCAAAATGCATGTAGACTATGGAAGCACTATTAAAATAAACCCTGATCTGGAGCGAATTTTTGAAGGGTGTTTGATTGGTCTCAAAAATCATGTAGGTGCATCACTTGACTCCCTAAGAACACCCGTCAAGTTTCGTCGCGATCCGATGAAGTTAAGGTGGACCAGACGCAAAACCAGTTTTCAAATTCGGCCCCTCACATGCTGAAAAAGCACCTTAGAACTACAACCCTATCACCGGGGACTCAGATGAATACTAGACCACTTCCATTAGATTCAGAATGTTTGAAAACCCTTAGATATCAAATTTCAGCTTATTCGGACGATTTTGGAACATTTTGCGGCCAACTTAACCAAGAAAAGTAGGTTACACACTATTCTGGTGTACCTTTGGTGAACCAGTTTCTATTTATGAAAACTATCTTATGATTTCATGATAACCTTCAAAAGGTCATAACTTATCCATCTTAAATCGGATCAAGCCCAAATTTCAGGAGGTTATTCGTCTCGTCGACGCAGACCTTTTGATATATGGCACGACCTGTGACACAGGCTGAGGCGAAAGAAATCCTAGAGAGAAGTTGTTTAAGAAAACTCATGTGTTGAAGATTTTTACAATAAGGATAACCTCTCAATCAAATAGTCATATCACGAAGCCCCGACCTCGAATCAACTTGAAAATGGGTCTATTACGATCGTGACTTCAACTGCTTCAATCTGAAGTAAGCATCATATGTGATGAATATCGAAAAGGTTATATTTTTAGGCTTCAAGAAAGGGTATTTTTCAATCACTGGAATCCATATTCTGACAACTTCCCCAATTTGGAAAGTGATGATCCGGTCACCAAATCGAGCCATTCTTGTCACAAAATGGTCATGGTGGCTTCCCCATCATTCTACGGTAAAAAGATTAAACTAAAACGTCTAGAAATTGACAAGATCTAAAGATCTAAGAATGCAAGTTTCCCATCTTTTGTTGGATTTTGTCAAGAGCTCAAAACTTCAATTCAATAATCAAGTAATATGCCAAAACGATCGTCTCGCCGAGACCATCACTTTTGCAGCATTATTTTCACTTGAAGGTTATTGGAATGACCTGAAATGAGCCACGAATCATCACCATATCCCATGGCCACTTTATGGGGACCATCTCGCTATTTTCAAGATTTTGGGTAGGGACAAAATGGTTATTTTGCCCCAAAAACGGGATTTAATTTTAAATCATGAAAAATGTAATATTCAATAATTTAGGTTAATTTTGCATTATCCACCCTTATTTCAAGGGGATGCTATATAATCATTTGTAACCCTAAAGTTCAAAAAGCTAACGAGACTATAGGTTCATAAGCTCAAAATTAATGAAATTGGCTTGAATTTCTCTTGGTTTGCAATATTTTTGTCTCTACGCCTTTTCCCAAAGAGAGAAGAGAGAAACTTTTCCCCACAACCCATTACCCCTAGAATTTCTCACTTCCCACTAAGAACTCCTCACTTCCCAATTGGAATTCCCTACTCCCAACCTAGCCTCGGTCCGGTTTAAGGGCCAAACTAGGTAACCCCTCCTCTCTTTCTCTCTATGCATCTCCCTTTTTCTCTCTTCCCCTCTCTCTCTCCTTCCCTTCTCTCTCTTTCACTCTCTCTTCTTCTTTTCTCTCTTGCTCTCTCTGTCTTCCCGGTCCTCCTCTCCTCTCCCTCTTTCTCTCTCTTCTTTTCCTCTCTCTCCTTCTCTCTTCTTCTCTCCTCTCTCTTATCTCTTTCTCCCCTTCTCTCCTTCTCTCTCTTCCCCCTCTCCTTTTTTACACTTTCCTTCTCTCTATTCTCCTCCCCTTCTTCTCTCTCCCTCTCTCTCTCTCTCCCCCTCAACCTAGTCGAACCGGTGGCTAAACCGTCGATCTGCTTCTCTCGTCTCCTTCTCTCTCTTTCTCTCTCTCCCAATTCAATCGAGTTATTTTCTCTCTCTTCTGCTCCCTCTCTCTTCTCGATTCTCTCGTCCTCTCCCTCTTTCTCTCTCTTCCTTTCCTCTCCCTTTCTCTCTTCTTCTCTCCCCTCTCCTCTCTTTTTGCCCTTCTCTCCTTCTCTATCTCCCCCCTCTCCCTTCTTTATATTTACTTCTCTTTTTTCTCCTCCCCCTCTTTTCTCTCTCTCCCTCTCTCTCTCCCTCAACCCAGACAAGCTGACTGGCCCGCTTCTCTCCTCTCCTTCTCTCTCTTTCTTTCTCTCTCCTAAGCTAGTCGAGCCATCGGCCCTCTTCTCTCTCTTTCACTCCCTCTCTTTCTCCCCACATCCAACCAAGCCGGCGACTAAGCCGTCAGTCCGCTTATATTTCTCTCTTCTTCTTCTCTCACTCTCTCTCTCTCTCAACCGAGTAGGGCCGACGACTAAACTACCAACTTGCTTCTCTTTTTCTCTCTCTCTCCCCACTCCCAACTTATTAGCCGTACCCTCTCTCCCTATGCTCAACCTAGCCACCAGCCTGCCCCTATTTCTTCTTCTTCTTCTTCTCTCTCTCTCTCTCTCTCTCTCTCTCTCTCTCTCTCTCTCCCCCTTTCCTACTTACCTCTCGAGCCAATTCCTAAACTGCCGGCCCTTCTCTTTATTCTCTCTCTTTCTAACTCTCATCTTTGCTCTCTCTCTCTTTCCTCTCACTCTCTCTCTTCCTTTCTCTCTCGCTCTCTCTCCCTCGTTCTCTCTCTCTCTTCCTCGCTCTCTCTCCCTCCCTTTGGCCTCACTCTTTCTCTCCTTCTCATTTTCTTTCTCTCTTTTCTCTCTTTGGCTCTCTCTTCCTCTCTCTCTCCTCTTTGCTCCCTTTCACTCTCTCTTGTTCTCTCTCCCTTCAGTCTCTCTTTCCCTCTCTCTCCCTCGTTTTTTCTCTCTCTTCCTTGCTTTCTCTCTCTCGCTCACTTTCTCTCTCCCTTCCTATGACCTCTCTCTCACTCTCTCATTCTCTCTCCCTCGCTCTCTCTCATCTCTATCTCTTTTTCTCCTTTTCGTTATCTTTCTCTCTCTTTACTCTCTCTCGCTCTCTCTTTCTCTCTCCTCTTCACTCCCCTGCTCTCTCTTCCTCGCTCTCTCTTTTCTATTTTTCTCTCTTCTTCTCTCTTTCTCTCTATCTTTCTTCCTCGCTCTCTCTCTTTCTCGCTCTCTTTGTCTCTCTTTTCTCTCTCTCACTCGCTCTCTTTTCTCTCCTTCTCTCTTCTCTCCCTCTCTCTCTTCTTTCTCCTCCTTTGGCCTCTCTCTCACTCTCTCTATCTTTCTTCCTTGCTCTCTCTTTCGTGCTCTCTCTCTCCCCCTCGCTATCTTTCTCTCTCTCCCTCGCTATCTCTCCCACTCTTTCTTCCTCACTTCCTCTCTCTTCCTCGCTCTCTCTTCCTCATTCTCTCTCTCTTCCTCTCTTTTTCTCTCTTTCTCTCTCTTTCTTCATCATTCTCTCTCTCTTCCTCATTCTCTCTTCCTCGTTCTCTCTCGTCTCCTTCTCTCTTCTCTCTTTTTCTCTTCTCTATCATTCTCTTTTCTCCCTCTCTCTCTTACACTCTTTCTTCCTCTATCTCTTCTAAGCGCATTTCTCTTTCTCCCTCAACCCTCTACTTCCTCGGCTTTTATTCTCTCTCCTCTACCATTATGTTACCCTTCTTTTGATTACATGAATCATCATCTTTTAGAATTTTTTAATTTTTTATTTCTATGAGGTTGTTTGTTAAGATGATGTCAAAAGGTTATCTAATAAACAAATAGTCTCTTGTCATCGCCAACCCTCTTCCTTTTTTATTATTCTCACAATAAAATACCCATCTAACGATAAGTCAGGGTCCTCTGACCTACTTGTATGGCCATCTTACGTGTGTGTGTTCATAAAGCACAGAGTGCGAGCAAGGGAACTAGAGCCGAACCAACCTCAAGCTAGGGGGCTTTCCATCATGATCTAAGAGGGCGCCCACAAACACCCGAGCGTGTCACAAACCCACCATGAGGTAGGTCCCACCTCACACCCTATAATTCTCTCTCATTAGTTGGTACTTGTCCACACATATACCTCACACACTGCGGTTTTCGAGAGAACGATCTCGAGCCGGACCCACCCATCAGGGTCCCCACACGGTCTTCCTACCCGATGAGATCGAGGTCCAACCAGAGGTTCATGCAAGCGCTTTATGCATCAACTCAAACCAAATCTATGCCTACAACTTAGGCGTATGGGCAACTACTAGCCCACCATGATGGTAGATTCTGTAGGTTACATTAAAAAGTGCCAATTAGGCCAAATACTTGGTGACCTCATTCGCCAGCCACTAAAACCGCTATATCCTAGTGTAGCCTCATGGATATTTGCCACATGTAGCATGGATACTATTGAACCCATTGACCCTCCCTCAGGAGATCATACTTTCATACTGGCGGCGACCAACTACTTCTCTAAGCGGGCGGAGGCCATTCTCCTTATTATGGACCTTCTTTCAAGAGTCAAATTATTACTCAATTCTACAATTAATTTTATATCAAATGGAAATTCTCATCCATGTAGAATCCTCGAGCTAATGGCCTGGCTAAAGCGTTTAACAAAACATTACGTAACACTCTTGAGAAGTTAATTTCCAAGTACTAGCATGAGCATTTGCAAGAAACACTATGGGCAATAGGACTTATCTAAGTAGCAGCAAGCTCCACACAATGGTGGCAAAGCCCCACTTCCTCTATAAAATGAGATACTGTCAAGCTCACAGACGTGGAACGAGCTCTACTCTTGTAATTAGATATATGTATGGAAAGCGCCTTCAAGCCCAACAGAACCTCAAGGTATACCAAGCGGCGTGAGCAGACGTATGACACAGTTAAAATATGGTCCTCCAAACATGAGGATTTAGTATTGGTCATAAAAACAGGCCAGCTTACAATGCACTTGGAGGAAGTTTGACAAGAAACGGCATTGCCCGGTTCATAGTAAAAGAAGTTGGAGGAAGTTTGACAAGAAACGGCATCGCCCCTTTCATAGTAAAAGAAGTTTACTCCAGTGGGGTCTATTTCCTATCAGTCAAATATGGATATGCTGCCATGCTGCGATGATTTCTAAAGAGCTGCTATGTGTGTTCGTAGTTTAAGCTCTATGTTACATGAGCCTAACTACAAGTTTCTGAGAGTCGTGCGAGCCTAAATTAGGCGACATCTAGTTGTATGCTAGTCCTACTTTGTTTAAACGAAGCATCAAACTAATGGTGTTGCACCGATCAATTCATTACGAACGATGAGGAATGAGGAGAATGAATAGACTATGAAAGAAAGAAAAAGAAGGGCTGTTCTCACTAAGAAAATCATGCAATCAACTCATCATGTTTTGAGTTTGCTGCCGGTGCAAGATCTTCAATATAGTTAACTGACCGTGCCTTCGTGCTTTTACGTTAGGTCACGGAGCTTAAGGGGTCTTAAATTGAGTGGTAAACTTGAAAACACATAGCAACAACTACAGTCAAAGGGAGCCACATCGACATGCCAAGGTTAGCTCCTCTTTAATCAAGCGTTACTTGTTAAGTGCAAGATCTATGAAACAGAAGCTAGGCCCGGAAAGAGGAAATAGAAAGCTACTAGAGGCGAATTTCATCCGAGAGGTCAACTACACCGAGTGAAGACAACAAGCAATGCCCCAACGAGTTTTGTCGTTAGCTAAATCTTGTCAAAGCCCAAGTTGAAGAGGGTTTTTGCTTAAACCCCGTAACTAAGGTTTCCCTTTCTTATTTAGCCATGCCTGGTAAGCGCATGCCAGAATCTCTAAGTCACCTTAAACAAACACCGTGTCATTGAAAGGCCCAAGAAATGCAAGGCTGACGGAAAACGCATTCTGAACGCCATCTCTTGATTGATCTAATCATACGCCAGTCCAGGTCCGTAAGTACAGTTACTGGTACGGCACTAGCTCTTACACAAGCTAGCCTCAACTGATTCAATCCTCCTCGTTGCAACTTCTCCCTTCCCCAACAAGCATCACCTGACCTGATGGCTTCCTCCTCTCTATAACTGTATAGGAGGGACAGGACTTCAGAAATTTAAACCTTATACGCTACGTGCCTTAGGCGAGAAACCGTCGACTTGAAGCGTCTATGAAGGCGCTTCTCCTTGTAGGCCAGCTCCTCATGAACTTCATCTCCCAAGGAGCACTTTTCTGACTCTACAGCTTTCAAAATCATCATAGGTAATCCCTTTCAGCTTGCAAACTCAACTGCATGGAGTTTCCATCCCTCATTCGAAAACACTAATGGAACAATGTGTTTAGAGTGAGAAATTGGAGTTTGAAAACACTCCAATATGGCTCAAGGTGATTTGGTGAGATACCTGACATGGTAATTTAATTAGTCCAATAATAGCGTTTAGAAATATCTATTTTTTATGGGTTCCTAAAATGTAGCAACTACAGTCATTGTGATGGAGGTATAGCATTGAACAGTCTCAACAATTTACAACCCAATTCATTATGACATTATCCATTAGGGCTTTCTGAAATTGGGACAAAACAAGTGGAAAATTTTAAATGGTGCATTTCTCAATAGTAGTTTGATAACTTGTTTTGTTCCAATTAGAAAGCAAGTTCTATTGGTTTTCTCAATGATTCCAAATTTATGATCCAATAACTTCTTCTTCTTTTCTTTTTTTTTTCTTCTATTGCCTTTTTTGATGCGTTCTAATGTTTAAAACACCCTGCAATTTTTGTTTCATTATTTTTAAACTCTTTAATTTGTTACTTATTAATATTTTCCCAGATAACTGATCCAGATTGATCTAGCAAATCTGGCACGGAATAGGTGGGTGGAGCATCCACCCTACCAATTTATTGTTATAAACACTGGTTTTAACCCCATGACTTGTTTGCAATTGCCAGTAACGAAACATATTTACCATTTCAATAACTGGGGGACAAATGGAGACCAAAGACTGTAAATAATTCTCATTCAAACACAGAAACATCACCACTCCAACTGCAAGAAGCAAATACATTGGGCAATAGAGGATGGAAAGCAACATCTATGCAAGCCAGTTCATATGCCTTCAGTTTCTTAACAAGCTTGGAGGACTTATAACTATAAAAATATATGCATCCTTCAGCTGAACCAGTAACCAGTAACTCACCATCCAAACTGAAACCACATCGGATTGGAAAACCAGAGACCCCATGCTTCTCATACCTCTTATACCTGTCCAACTTGAAGGGTGAGTTGGCCGAAAAGATTGCAATATAATTCCCATTAGACTGAGCAACAAAACAGGAATCGAATGGGTGATATCGGATGCATGGGCATGTATATGCTTCCACATAAACCTGAGCAAAACAGCCGGTTTGCATCATTATCAAATTAAGTGCTGAACTGAAGGGCATGGATTGAAAAGAGAACACAAGATGCTTGAACAATCCACTAAAATTAAAATCTTGAATCCATGAATGATTCTAGGGACAGATTCCTTTATTTTCATATTCAAGAATCAATAGATAATGGAATCAGAAATACTCGAAAAATAAAATAAAATGAATCAAAAAGCAAATAACTTCATGTGTCCAGATAATTATTGAAAAGGAAAAATGGTAAAATGAGAAAAACAATGACACTTTTACAAGGCCGAAAGATTTATATTTTCTTAATACTATTTCCTAGCATGGGCAGCTTCCATCCATTTTTTCATCAAGTTTCTCGTTCCAAGGGATCCATTTGGACTTTATTTGTTCCCCCCTATAATGCTCCATTTTGAAAAATCCCTCACAGCGACTACCCTAAAAAGAATTTTTCATTATCCTGAAAAGTTTTTTTTTCACAACCACCCCAGAATACCTTACAGAAAATATATGACCAAAATACCTCGCTAAGTGAAAATAGAAAGTAAAAAAAAAAGGAAAATCTACCTAGTGTAGGTTTTTTTCTCTCTTAAAAAGATTGGAGGGGGAGGCTGTGGGCTAGAGATGGAGAGAGAACGAGCTTCTTCTACTTTCCCTTGTGTATTTTCTCTCTCTAAAAGGTTCGTGTTTAGTAAAATAAATCCCATACGAAAATGCTACCATCCATATATTCATACCATCACATTTTCTTTTGTTTTGGTGTTCCTAACATTAGATTAGGTCAGTACCCAGATCAACCGTAATTTACTGGTGATTGAGAGAGGTATTATGACAGCTGTGTACAACACACACGTACCCACACCCACACAAACACACACATATAAGGCTGAGGCCCTAAACAATCAAAGTAAATCGCACGTTCAAATGGCATGGAAAGATGTTTCAGTATTGAAAACCTTTGCGATAGTCTGAAAATTCATTTATAGTTTTTTAAGTCAACTTTTCTCGCAAAAATTTGGATGACCTGATTTTGTTTGGGTGATATCTTTTTCTGCTCAAACGAATACAGCAACAAACCCATTAATATTAGCCCCATAGAATCTCACATAATTGAGATCGCAGTTGATGAAGAACATCAAAACCCCCATCTCTCTACAACTGCTTGCTCAACTCAAGACACTCTCCCCAAGATCTCTGAAAGTCCAGGCCATTACTTCTTCTCAAGCTATGGCAGAGAGAGGAAGATCTCCTGGCACAAAGAATCACTCTCAACGAAACCACAATTGAAACAGCAAGGTGTGAGGTCTTTCAATCATGCCTATTCTTTTTTCCTTACTGTTCACGTCTTCCATCCCTTTGGATAATTCTTCCTGTAAAAAACCGTTCCTTCCTACCTCTATATCCCTAATTGTCTCTTGCTATTTCAGGTATTCAAAGGTTCTCAAGATGTTGCAGAGCGAGAGAAGAGATAGTAGGCCTCATGTTAGGTGTACTCAAGAGCTTAGAATGAAGGGGGCTAGTTTTGATTTGTGTGTGTGAGAGAGAGAGAGAGAGCTGGCTGTTGTGTTATAGAGGGATTGCAGCTCCGGCTGTTAACTACTACGTAGAGAGAGAGAGCACTAAGCCGGCTGTTACTGGTGTTAGAGAGAAAGTGGGGTTGACTGTGACGTACATCATAGAGAGAGAGAGGGGTAGGCCCTTTTTTGTCCTCAACTTTTTTTCATTTAAAGAGGGTATTTTTGGTCATAGATTTTGCTGTAAAGTACCCTGGGGGCAAGTGTAAAAGAAGACTTTTTATGGTAATTGATGTAAGGTGCCATTATACAGAAGGCATTCTACAGGGGGATTTAGCAATTTTTGCTAATAAATTCAAGTTCCATTAAAAGTCGACTCAATATTTGGCTAGTTCACCGAATCTTGAGCCAGATCAACTTCTCAATCTGTCTAATGATTTCCCAAGTAATATAAAAAAAAGGGCATGCCACTCGAAAGGGCAATTTGTATTCAATAGAGCCAAGTGCCCTTCTATATCTCCCATATTTATTTGTCATTTCAATTTGATCAAATGATTATTTCCGAATCTTTGCATGTAGAGTTTTCATTCCAGAGTAGCATTACCTCACTACAACGAAAACGTTATTTGAAATTATGAAACATCTCATCTAGAGAATTCCAGATAATGCAGAGCTTGTATGAGGCGTTTGGTAAAAAAGGATCACAAAAAAGGCAAACTGTAGGCAACCAAATTATTATGTAGCACACAAAAAGCAGATAATGCAACTGAGATCATAATGTGGTGCTTCAAAAGGAGACCATAAGTAGAGAAGCTTACCTGGTTGGAGAGAGGTACTAGTCGTCGGAGATCCCAAACAATGATTGAATTCTCACTAACATTTCCTCCAGACACATCACAGGAAGAAATGAAATGTTTAGCATCGATACTGAAGTCAAAATCTAGGATAGGACCAAGACCTCTAACATATTGCTGGACGATATCGCTGGTTCTTAAATCCCAGAGCTTCAAAGAGCCCTTAGATCCACCAGATAGGAAAAGGTTGGGATTATTTGGGTGAAACTTAATGACCCTCACCATCTGATCTTCCTTAAACACCATTGTTTCACTTCCCTTCTCGACATCAATCAACCTAGATGAACAGTCATATCCACAAGTTAGCAAAGACAACCCTTGTTTTGACCACTGGACATCTTTAACTACTGCATTATGATGGTGGAAGACACGGGCTCTCTTCTGACCACAGCTCCATACATTCCAGACATAGACATTCTGATCCATGCCAGCAGAGGCAAGAAGATGTGCTGCAAGAAACAATTCACCATGAAGAGATTTCTAAATTCATTTTATCTTGAATAATTTTATCAGAAGAAAAGAGCTCTAGATGACGTTTGTTTCAGTTGAAGTTGTTCAGGAATGATACTTAATCAGGCATACAATCATGCATCAAAATAACATCATGGATATTTTAAACAGTTGATGGCATTGCAGGGAAACTTTCATCATCTCTGGTTGTTTCAAATTACCAGTTTGATTCCATGAGAGTAG
The DNA here is from genome assembly GCF_000471905.2 of Amborella trichopoda. The sequence continues at coordinate 4,064,984 of NW_006499810.1, forward strand.
TATTTGTATTGTTCAGGCCCTAAGACAACAGAAGTAGAGAAAATGTTCTTAGAAAATCTCTAAAGCCAAGAAGACTCCTTTAGGAGGCCAGGGGGAACAGTACGCAGGAGAGTCCCACTAATCAATTGCCTACATAGCAAGGATGATATTTAATCAAAGGGCTAACAGTATTTGAGATTACTTGTTTGAACCAACGAACATAAATGTGATAGACCATGTACCTAATGGATAATTTAGTAAATCAAGATCCATAACTTGTGGGGTTGTATATGAGAATAATGTTTGGATCTAACAAGAAAGTGCCAAAAGAAGTTTTAGGCTAATCTAGAGGGAAAAGAACTTCCGACAAAAAAACTTGGTGGTGGAGTGATGAGGTTCAAAATTGAAGTAGGACCAGAGGTTTCACACAAGGTATGCAAATGTGTGTGAGTTTGATATGACTTTTAAGAAGCCAATTAAAGTACATTCACCGTGCAATACCACTATAGTATTGATACAACCCTTGCTATCACTTGCAAACGATAGTGGTCAGTCCTATTTTTCCCGCACTTGTGTGTCCGCGCTGCTCGTGCATGCGCATGTGTACACGCACGTTGGCGACCCCAGTGTGTGCCCGTGAGGATAAGGGTGGGTGGTGAAATGCAGAACGAACCAACAAAAAAATAAAAGCGAGGTAAGGCTTACCTCGGGGTGAAGCAATCGGATGCACACGGGCGAATTGCCCACTTAGATCCCAATGCTTGGATGCGCCAGCAAAAAGCCCCTCGATCGTCGATCGACATGGTTTGGACTCAATCCCCTTGCACTTTACTCGGCTTGGTTCCCTCGCTTGAATCACGCGCATGTAATGGTTTGGATCCTACAGACTCCTAGGCTTGTCCTTTGGTTGGGGAAAAAGTTACGTGTAGGCTTATTTGGGCTATGGGCTAGGTTAGGTTCATGTGGTTTGGGTTAGGTATGGGGTAGACTAGGTGAGCTTGGTTAAGATAGGTGAGTTCATGTCGGGTTAGATGGGCTTGGTTGGGGTAGGCTAGGCCCGTTGGGCTAGGTTAGGTTCGTTGGGCTATGCTAGGTTCATCAGGCTAGGTGGGCTTTGTTGGGGGTAGGCTAGGCTCATCAAGGCTAGGCTCATGAAGGCTAGGTGGAAAGGGTTGGGGGGTAGGCTAGGTGGTAAAGGGGTGTGGCTAGAATCCGATAGCCTTTCGACGTCACCTCCCCTAGTATATCGGCGACGGTAGAAAGGTACTAGGCAAACGGCCTAAGTACCCCAGAGACAATGGCCAAGGGGATGACTCGAGACGAACAGCTGATATTTCCTAAGGTGAAAATCTCCTTAAAGAATGGGTATGGTCTAGGTAGGGAGTAGGATGGAATGGGGTGTGGTCTAGGTAGGGAGTACGGTAGAGTGGGGTATAGTCTAGGTAGGGAGTAGGATAGAGGGAGCTGTATGGTCTAGGTAAGGAGAAGAATAGAGGGAGGGGAAGTTTCTCCTTTGCACAAAATTTCTCTCATCTCTCAAGGTTAAAAGATTTTCAAGAAGGCACAAGGCAAAGAGACACTCACTCTCTTTCTTTCTCCTAAGTTCAAGCCCTTTTTCATTGCTTTTTTTAACACATTTAACACTACATACCATGGGGGTTTATATTGAGGTCACACTTGAAACAAGGGTGTACACTCAAAACTCATAAAGATTGCTATAACATGAAAATAACAAAAATAAAATGACAATTCAGAATAATAAAAAAATAACCAAAAAGGGCACCAAGAAATCATGTAAATGACATAAGTCCCCAAAAAGAGGCCTCTTCCCATCCACATGACCTGGGGCCTTCTTTCGGCTTTTCCAGCGGTATTTCGAACGATCCATCGTCTTGAAAATGTAAATCATGCCAAAGCGATCGTTTTGGTATAAGATCTGCATGGTATCCGGAGTTTTGATAATGTTCTCACAAATTTTCAGTTTTCCAGTTTTCTTGCAAACTTGCTTTTCCTTTTCCACTTGATCTTGTAAAAAATATCACGTCTATTGCTTCGTTTTTGCCGGCAAATCGAAGGGGACGTCGTCACGGTCATTTCGCACCAAAGATCGTGCAACATGGCCTCTGATTGACCATTTTGGGTTTTTGGGAAATTGCCGAAAAATCACTTTTTCGACGCCTCAAAATTGGTGCCCACTTGAAAGTACTGAACGGGCATCTTCTCAAACCTCAATCACAACGTTTCTTATCTCAAAACGAAGCTTATCGAGCTACAATCAAAACACACCCATTTTTGGGTCGATTCAACCTCTGGGTGTTGTTACGATCGTTGGAGCAAGGATAGGTCGTGCACATTGATTTTCCGCAAAAACCATTCTAGGGTTTCTCTCACTCCAGTCATCAGATTTATCCGTCACATATGTCAAAAGTTCACGCTCATCACGGAGCATGACATAGCTGAATTTGAGCTCGATTCGCCTTTCAGATCGTGAGATATAAGCATGACAAGTTTGCCCAATTTTTGGAAGAAGGTGTCAGATTTGTACTATTTTTGAAAATTGGTTTAGGTTACCCTTCCTCGAATAGTAAACGGCCTTGTTTTTTAGAATGTAGGACCTAGAAATGTCCATTTGGAGTGAAACTTGGTAGTCAAGGGTATTTCGGCCCTCTGAAGCTGTTTGCACCTTCGCCTGATTCGAACGAACTTGGAGAATGATTTCGGGGTATCAAAGGCCACTCTGGTGCAGCTTTTGGGGCCGAGAAGTTGTTCTTGCAGTGACTCTTCAAAATCTGGACTTATTCTGTACGGGCTTCCATAGTCCTTAGGGCACGTTTGACGCCTGCGTGCCACAGTTGCAACTGCCTCCTCTTTTATTCGCATGGGGGTAGAAGTGCGTCAAATATACGCGCCAACAGATGGCACAAGAGGAATGGTTCAAATATAATCACAGGAAGCACGCATATAAGCACCACACTAATAAAGTCTCACTCAACAAATAAGGGCCACAGGAACCTCATGTGGGACATAGGACAATGAGAGCCATAGGTATGAGAAAACGAGGCCAAAACGGGTTCAAATTGTGTAGTTTGAGAAGTAGGGTTTGGTCTAGAAGTCCACACACCAAATGGGATGAAATGGGCACAACCTAGTGCATGAAGCACATCTCGAGCTTATTGTTATGTATGTGCACACTTGCATTTACAGCAACATGAAATGACATAACAATTTGCACAAAACAAGTTCAAGACTACACCATAAAGACATATAATGAAAGGCTCTTAAATGCAAAGACTAAAGTACTTTAAAAGAGAAAAGATGAAGTGAAAATGCTAACTGTTATAACTGATTACAGCAGCAATGTCTTCCAAATGAGAAGGTGGATCACTTAGAGAAATGCATGATGAGGCTCAAGGGCTCATGCTTCTATTATGGGATGAAGAGCATGCATTATCACACACTAAAAGAGAGGTTCAAGAAACATTACAAGGAACGAAGTGAGAGATAGGTGGGAGTGGTGCGTTGAATGAATATTTCAAGTGAATAAGAGTGAGACCAAAGAGACTTAATGAGGTGGGATAGGTTCTATTCATAGAAATTCCAAATGTGGGATTTTAACCTAGATTAGATCTCAACCATCCAATGAGTGATCCAAGGGTTGAGAGAGGCTAAACACCTAGCCTTATCAATCACCATTGGTAACTATCATATAAATGGTGACGATCAAACACACCTTATCACCATGTCCATAAGTCACCTCCTAATCTCCCATAATTGCACAGGTGCCCTTCAAACCCTAATCTTTGAATTTGATCAAATCTCAACCATTGATTTTGAAATAACCTAATCATCATCATTAATTTTAAATTCAAAATTGAAAGCCTCATAAGGGTGGCATGCCACCCTCTCCCTTCATCTTTTATCTTAAACTTGCGCTCCAGTTCATCTCATGGAGTGTCATTTTTGTGGGGGCCATTACATCATCAAATGTCATGGTGTCTCCCGTTATCTTCCTGCCACCAATCACATGCTCTTATTTTAAAACTCTAATGACCCTCAAATCATAAAATTCCTAGATTAAAGAATTTTGCAAAATACAAAAACTAACGTTTACAAAAACTAACATTTACATGTGCATACACATGCCACCACACATCTGCCACAAAGTACTACACATATAATGTTTATATATAATAACCAAACAAGGTCTTCACGCCAAGGATTCTAGGCTATTCACGTCATGCCCAGAGGATAATGATGTGGCAATCCTGTGGTTTGCACGTGTGGCACACAAATAGCCAAAGTGTGCCACACACGACACATGCGACTATCTTTAATTGGAATTAACATATAACAAACTTAATAAAGAATATTTCCTTGAAATAAAATTCTCTAAAATCATGATAAATCATTTTTAATTAATTTCCATCAAAAAATCATAGTCTGACACTTTATATAAATCCAGTTGGGAATTAGGATCCTACAAGAGGTTGGGCTACATGGTAATACGCTGAGTTAAACCCAGAAACCTACACCAATTTCTCATACCAAACCAGCATGCCACTATAAGTCAAAGACTTTAGTCAGGACATGAGTGGACATGTCAAACCTAACCAATAAGTGGTTGGATCCCAAGGTGTTCAGTGTATTACAAGTGCTCCCCGAGGACATGCACTCTTGCAGATGCAAGGGTCCTCTCTCAACACGTGTGCACAATTATGATAGCTAGATCTTACCTTATCATAACGGCTTCCCAAATCGCGAATTTTTGGTAGAGTAACACTAAACATGTCAAAGATTTGGGCTTATGTCCTCTCAGAGCACAGCATAGCTCACACAGGGTTTCTCGCATACAAAAAATATCTCGGACAATCAGGGATCCACCGATCCCTAAGCCCTGGCTCACACGACACGAGGCAAACACAGACATATCAACCCTGACTAGAGGAAACCTTCAATCCTCTCGGTTCATAACATGGCCCAAGAACTTTGCCTCACGCAATTGGGGTTATTTTGACTTATCCAGATCTCAGTGCGTACAGATTCTGATGGCTTCTATACTCTTGATCACTCCCACTATGACCCAGAACAGTGCTGGAAACTCAAATAAGGCCATAATTTCAACATTCTCCCACTTGGCCTTTTGAGGCCTTGAAAACACATACAAATATGAGTACCACTATGCTTCTAAGATCCAAATGCCAGCAACACATTGCTCTCATTGTTCATATATGAGCAACACAATGCTCATCATTATATACACATAAAATAGACAGAAGTTTAAGCAAACATCCTACATCCCATCAATTATTATGCGCTCTTAATTCCATGCCATATACAAGCATATTGAAAGTACCTGGTGTCAGTCCTTTTGTCATAGGTCCGCATGCGTAGCTTCTACGAGAACATAGGCCATCTCTACCTCACCATCTTCAATATCCTCTTGGATATGATAAAATTCAGCTCTGAGGTGTTTTGACCTGCTGTGAAACCTCGGTTCTCGCTATGATGTGATTGCTGCGTGATTATCACACATAATTCTGATGGTTCCACATGCCAACGAGCAATATCTAAGATGGTTGAGAAATTTCTTGATCCATATGGCCTCCTTGGTGGCTAAACAGGCTGCCACATATTCAAATTCCATTGTTGTTAGAGCAATTATATTTTGTTTCTTAGACATCCATGATACCGCTCCTCCATTTATGAACAAATATCCTAGGGTCAATTACATCTCATCCAAGTCACCTTGGTAATCAGCATCAATGTACTCAAGCACAACAAGATCTGGCATCTCCATATGTGATCCCATAATTCATGGTACCTTTCAAATATCTCAATAGTCTCTTTGTTGGTTATGTGTCCTTTAAAGGCCTCAAAGCCAAGAGTCATTCGCTCAGTGGGAGTAAGAGAGAGAATGAACCTGGGTGCTTGGTGCACTAGGGCCCAGATTCATGTACCCCGAGTACGTGAGGCAATGAGTATTTGTGTTTTGAGAGAGCAATCTCTAGGGGAGGTGTGAGGATCACCTCCGAGTCAAGAATATATTGATTAGGATGCCTTATGGTTGTGTTAGTTAGCCAGGGCTTGAAAAATCCAATCGAGTACAATAGAACCAGAGTATTTATTGAGAATTGGCCCCGTATGAAATGGTCATAGTCTATGAGACATGAGCTTGTATCCTAACACGAGACTGTTCCATGGCATATGCACTTACAGTCGCATGGGAAGTCACTCTTTTATAATATAATCCGACTTAGAAGAGTCAGTGCACATGTGCTTTGAAAGGACCCCAGTATTAGAACAATAATATGTCCCACAAGGGTGTAGCTATAACCCATTGAGAACCCGATGGAGGGAAGCTCTGTCTCAGTAACTTTGATGTGGGTAATTATGCGTTCCTACCATAAGCTGTGGAGCATTGGTCCGTTGGGTCAACTTGAGACATGATGGAACATCATTTGGGACTAACCAATGGATTACTCCAATTACTAGTGTTGAGCTTAGAGATCTCATTACCTTATACCAATTAATTGTATATTGATGAGAAAATATGTTATAATACTGAGAAATCATGTAGATAATTTTTGAGGATTTTTTAGAATTTTTTGAAATTTTGTAAACACCAAAAATAGCCTTTTTGAAATTGTTTGGCTCAAATGACCATCAAATATCTTATGGAGAGGCCACGTGGGTCCCAAGTGGCCATAGGGATGCCACATGGCACCCCCACTCCCCCTTAGGCATTGACATCATGCTGATGTCATGCCTAGTGCATGGGGGTAGTTTTGTCCTTATGGTGATTGTTTTAAATTAAGTTATGTTGTTAATTTATGTTATCTGATGTTACATTTTGTTATAACTTAAGTGTATATTTTGTCACATGTTTACTTTGATCTCACATGTGACACGCTTGGCATGTGTGAGGCCAAGAAATTTTCAAATTAATTTGTATTTCAAAATTGATTTCCAAATGGGATTCTTTCACTGTGGAGCATAGGTCGTTGGGTCAGCTTGAGACACGGTGGAGCATCATTTGGGACCAACCAATGAAGTACTCCAATTACTAGTGTTGAGCCTAGAGATCTTATTACCTTTATCCAATTAATTGTATATTGATAAGAAAATATGTTACAATGTTGAGAAATCATGTAGATAATTTTTGGGCATTTTTTAGAATCTTTTTGAAATTTTGTAAACACCAAATAGCCTTTTTGAAATTGTTTGGCTCAAATGACCATCAAAGATCTTATGGGGACACCACGTGGGTCCCAAGTGGCCATAGGGATGCCACGTGGCACCCCCACACCCCCTTAGGCATTGACGTCATGCCTAGTGCATGGGGGTAGTTTTGTCCTTATGATGATTGTTTTAAATTAAGTTATGTTGTTAATTTATGTTATTTGATGTTACATTTTGTTATAACTTAAACTGTAAATTTTGTTACATGTTTACTTTGATCTCACATGTGACATGCTTGGCATGTCTGAGGCCAAGCCATTTTCAAATGGAAAAAGCTTACATAGAGCCGAGGCTCTAAACCATCAAATTGGAGCCTACCTCAAAAATTACACTAGAAGAGGTTGTTTTGATGCCCAAATATTCTCAAATTGATCATCTCGACATCAAGATGCATGGACATGAGAAAAAAATGGATTTCAAGTTTTGGAAATAGTGTATTTTGTAACGCATTTTTGGACCGTCAATTTTCAAAATTTTCAAGTTTTCATAGAATTGTCAATCTACACTATTTTTTAAGCTTTAAAATTTATAAATAAAGATGAAAATATATTTTAAAGCTATCACAAAGAATTTCAGTATTGAAATCACATTTATCGATACTATTTGAAGGTAGGCTCTAATTTGATTGTTTAGAGCCTTGGCTCTATACAAACCGCACCCTTTTCAAATTAATTAGTATTTCAAAATTGATTTCCACATGGGATTCTTTCACATGTGTGAAGAAGCGATGTGGTGTGGTCCCATTGGTAAAAGCATGTGAAGAGCACAAGATATTTAATTTTGATTGGCTTAATGTCATAAGATATTTCCCCACATGTGGGTATTGCTCTTTGCCAAAATAGTATTACCCTTGTACCTTAATTGGTCTGATGATTTATTTTGAAACTATAGGAAATTATGTAAACTATACATAGGACTTGTACGAAAATATAATATGGGACATGGACTAGAAAGTAATTGGCTCACATTAGGTTTTTAACGAGTGATAAAGGTGTTAAATCTCTTCCCTACATCTTGGTGGTTAGATGGGGATGAGTGGCTAGAATTATGGCCTCTCATGTGCCATAGATCTAGAACATCAAGGGTCAAGATTGAATCACCATTCACCATCTCATATAAATATCAATTAAGGATCAACTTACCCTAACTTTTCCATTTCCAATTTCAAGATTAGAACGAGAGAGAGAGAGAGCTCCCTTGGGTTCCACGCCTCACTCCCTTAGAATTTGATCTTCTACCTTGAACCATGAAGCCTAAGTTATTATGGTGTGATCTATTTTCACTTCAAGGTCTATGGAGCTCATCCCCACCATCAAGGTACCTTAATTGTAGCTTCTGATTTCCATTTTCTATCTTCTTAATGATCAAAAACTTGGTGTAATTCTCCATTTATAGTAGGTTTTTTATCTTTAAAACTTATTCCTCTTTGATCCATTAAGGCTCCAAGTATATAGTGTGGTCATGCCTTTATCCTATGTAGTGTAGTATGAATTCATCCTATTTCTCTGATGTTATCATTGAGTTTATCCCTTTGATTTGAGAATGCTTTTATCATTTTCAAGTAAGAAATACTGAGTTTGAATATGTCTCCTACATTGAGAAAAATTTTGGTGGACCGGTGGACCACATAGTCTACTTTATTCATCGATAGCTTGTTTGGTGTGGGAACTCAGTCAAATCTTGGAATTCTGATCTCACACTTATTTCTCTCTCTAATTGATCTTTAACAAGTGATATTAGAGTAAATAAATGCTTCCCATGTGATTGATCTCCTTGAGTTGATAAAACTATCGTTGTGTGCAAGAGTGTGTAAAGAAGCATGCAAGTGTCTAACTCTAGCCATCACTTGAGTTCAACATTACCTCAAGGGCAGACTCCATCTGGCAGTAGTTATGGCCTCCCTTCATTCTTCCAGTCCAGTACGGGAGCAAGAGAATATCCTAACCCTAGGGCTAAATCATCCATTCAAGATCAGGGGTAGGTAGACCTAGCCACCCAAGGTCAGATGTTTAGTCATCATAGTAGTGAGGATCATCCATCTCAGTCACGTGGTGACCCCATCCTGCAGGATTTATTGCGCGTCCATGTTGTGCAAACTCCGAGTAAATGGTCAACTCAAGCCCAATTTAACCCAGATGAGTCAATAGGCCAACAATCGATACACCAAGTTCAACACACTCCCCATGCTCAGCCTTTAGTGCAATCTGCTACATGGGCCCAACAACCAATTTATGCAAGCCACATATTGCAAACAGGTTCAACAAACCATGCAACCAAGCCACGTCACCGTTATACCAACGGCCCAACTCATCAACATGAAATGCCTCCAAGACACTTTAGAGACGATGGGAATAAGAGATTTCTCGCATATCAGCCTCTCTGAAGCACCAAAAAGCAATATCTTCCATGGCTAAAGCACAGGCTTTATCCATCCAAATCATAACCAACAAAAAGCACGGACTTCTTTTGGAAAGAATGTCAACACAGCCAATCTAACCAAAGCAATATCTTCTTTTGTAAAGCACGGACTTTATATAACCAAATCGTAAGCAACAAAGAGCATGGACTTCTTTTGGAAAGAGAAGATGAGGATGGAGGAGACCAAAGAAAAAATGAAAACAGATAAAGACCAAAGAAAAGATTATGTACAATTACGAAAACAATGTAATCGCTTTGTAAGAGAGATCAAACAGGGAAAGGCAATTTGATAGCAAGATGTAAAGGACAGTCACGCAGGCAAACAAAGTTTTTAGCACAACTGGTTTCTACGATTCATTGGTTTCTGCAAGTCTTTGTAACCAACTCCCATCAAGGTCAGGATGAGATTTCATTACAAATGGAATGCTTACAACTTTACAAAATAACTCAGATTCCACTCCAATGAAAATCCAAATTGGTTGAAACTTTGCAATATGAACTCCAATAAATGCATAGTTAATAGCTAGATCATAAAATTGATACCTAGAAGCCTATGTTTGAAGCTCAAACCATCAATCCTAATGAACATCAGAATTGCTGGATTAATGACAATTTGTTCATAAGAGAGATTTCAACCACAAAACACTAAGGCTTAAATTCACCAACAGGCCTTTGATAACCCAGTTTTTCAGCTTTCATTTTTTTAAAGAAACAATAATCAAAATAAGAAGAGAGAGAAAAAACAAAGTAGCACCAAATTGTGGAACAAAAGGGAAACTAGGGCAAGATGCAATTCAATAAAACGATCCTTTTGTTTTTTGTGATCTAGCTCGAAATGCCCCACAATGGGCGTCAAATTATTCACAGCACAAAATCAAAGAGATCTAACTGAAGATCCCTTAGATTCGACACTACAAACTCAATTATTTAAATGATTTGATAGAGAGTGGGGACAATTCGAATTCTAATATGAGGTTAAATCTGCTCAGAAATGAGCAGATCTGCTCCCAGATCAGTAGCAGAGCCATCGTTGATCACAAGTACGAAATATTGAAGTAAAATCGATGAAATGGACCTAGATCTAATAAAACTGAAATAAAGAACTAGAGAAGGGATAGAAACATACCTGGGCGGGCCGGTTGACCTAGGACACCTGAAGCTTCGAGGACTCGCCCATATCAGGACCACGGCTATGATTTACACCGTACATCCTCTATGTCTCTCTTCAAAGTTGAACAAGCCTTGGCTTGGTTGAATGGGGTTTTCTTGGATCTAAGCTTGAAGGTTGCAGGCTAAGGTTTAATGGCCAAGGGTTTGTCTAAGGTTTGCCTAAGTTTAGGGTTTCTCTAGTCTCAGAGTTCTTTTCTTTGGTTTCTTGGGCACACTCTTACGGTTACCCCCCCAAAATAGTTCACCAAAACCTATTTTTAAAGGCCCAAAATTAGTTGGAATGGATATATTCTAATAACAAAAAGATATGCCAAGATACTGGATCACTGAATGGGAACTATGGACTACAGTGTTCTATAATTCAGGGATCTTATGGAATAGTAAGGTCCTAAAGTTTGTCTAAGGTTAGGAAAATCATGGAATTTGCTAGTTTTTAAAAATGGGGTGTCTACAATTACGATTTTGCAATAAAGGGTTTATGTATTTAAAACCTTAGGGTTTCAAACGATCGGAAATTTTTAAATTGAGTTTTTAGCTCCTTGGTCTTATACCACCAACAATTGGTATCAGAGCAAGGCTCTAATATGACCCCTTGATCCTTCAATATTGTCTAAAATATGATTTTCAAAATGCATAAACACTTGATCATGGATACCAAAGTGTATGTGCTTGAACTCTTGAGAAATGATAGTGTCAATGGCATGACAATTGTGACAGAAAATTTCCAGAATTGCTAACTATTTTTGTCAGTGGTAGGACCTGCCACTCTTATATTAAAGGTTGATCGTCTGTGGTATTTTGTGTTTTTTAGTGTAGTTTCATATGTAAAATGTCCCATGACCGAATAATGCATATTTTGTAAGTTCTTAACATTTTGTTGGAGTGTGTCAGATAAATGAAATATACACCTTTTTGCGTGGGGGTTTGGAGCAACTTGTACTTTTGAGGAATTGTGTCTAGTTTCAGGTGAAATTAGGCTCATAAGAAAAAATGTAATATTTTGTGAGATATGATCTTTTTACAAGACATGTTCAAACTGCATTTTCTGCTACACAATGCAGAAATTGATCTTCTGAGACCTAAGCTTTTTTAGCCCTTTTGGAACATTATTTTATATTATCCCCTTAATGTAATTTGTTCATTTTTTAATCTATTGTAACTAGAAAGAAGTCCCATGAAGAAATTTTGAATAGGTTTAAAGTTATGTCCATAGAAATGGATCGTGCTCATCTTGAAAAACCAGAAAAACCGCATGAGCAATATCCTATGTGTAAGTGGGATATGGGTATTTCATACTCTTGTAATCCAACTATGGAGCATCAGTTGTTAGAAGTTCTTGCGACTTCATAGGGTGTATTAGATCAGTGGGAGGGTTGTATACTAAATCATGAGTATAAAATTTAATACCAGATACCTGAGTCTTGGCCTAGATTTGGGCTACTCTCGGAAAGTGTATGAAGATATCGTCAACAAGACTAAAGACTAATGAGGATAGATGGGACAATGAGCACAGTAAGAAAAGAGAGAAAGAAAGGGTGAAACCAAAGATCCAGGCTACTCTCGGATAGTGTATGAAGATATCGTCAAAAAGACTAAAGACTAATGAGGATAGATGGGACAATAAGCACAGTAAGAAAAGAGAGAAAAAAAGGGTGCAACCAAATCACAAATCAAAAGCAAAAGGGTTGGCACACTATGACTTGGTTACCATGAGACCACGATGTATGACTTCTTTCTACCTTAATGCATAATTTTAGTATATTGAGAATTCATTTGTTTGAGAATAACCATCTTGACTTCATGATATCTTGTGATTGATTATTATTATATGAGTATTATGATTGGAAAGCTTGGACTAGTCACATAAGCTATAAACTTGAAATAGGTCAATAGTTTCATATTGAGACATTTGAGTGCTTGTGTCCAATCTCATATAAGTTAAAAACACATGGCATATACCAGTGTTCACAAACCGAAATGGTTAACTGGACATAGGGCTGGAAGCGGTTCAACCGGCCTAACAAGTAAACCGGTCAGTCCAATCGGCTTAACCGGGCAAGTCCCAGGCCTTCAACAAAGTATTAAAAAATACAAAAACCATCTAATAAAATATAAAAAGTATATTTAAAGCATGATTAAACAAAGCACATCCAAATGAAGTTGAAAATTAATGAAAAAAAAGATTTTAAAGAATCAATTTGTGCCCAAGGGTATTTTGAAATGTTTTAAACAAGATGGGAAAATGTAAAAATAAGTGTTAATTGCCAAAACAATTTTCAATCTTTTCCAAAATGATGAAAAACATTAAAAAATACATTACACACAAAATTCATTATTTTTTGGGATTTTATATAAATTTTTCAATTTTTTTTAAAAAAATACCAGGTCAGATCACCAAAACCAGCCAAAAATGGAACCGACGAGTGGCCGATTCCAATTTAACCAGGCGGTTAGATTTTGAACCGCCTAATTTTACCTACACTGGTATATACATAAGTATTTTGATTCTAGATCTATGAGTTTTTATTCAAAATACCAATTCATTGGATATGGCTAATTCAATAAATATAGCATATATAAGGATTATACACGTGATTACATGAGTATTATGAGATATATGGAATGAACATTATTTATTTCTGGGCTGTTTTATGACACAAGGACTCGTGAGATATATCTTGAATATGTCAATAGCAATGACTAGTCCTTATGTTCCCTCAAGCTACATGCATAATTATTTTGAGTTTTCTTAAATGCCAAGATTATGTGATGTATTGCATTCTCATTTTGTGAATAGGTGAGTATAGAAAAATGTTATGAAAGGCATATGAGGATTATTTCATGGCAGGTAATGCTCAATGGTCATGAAAAGGGCTTTTTATGTATGAGATAAGATTGTCCTTAAAGTTGCATATTTTTCACTCTTTTGAAAATTGAGAACAACCAAACTAAAATGAATTTTGAGTATGCAACGTGATAATTGAGAAACATATGTTGAAAGAGAATATTTAGCACAATATGATGTTAAAAACCATAAGGGAGAATCCACCCCAATGTGTATATTACTACTATGTGTTGTTTTTCCCAATAAAGAGTTATGACTATGCTAAACTCCATGTTCTTTCCAGTTTGGAAGATCACCCTTAAAGGGGCTCTTTTAAGCATTATGGTATGACCACATAAATGTGTGTCAAAATATTTTAGAGTATCACATTGTCAATAATCTTTAAATAAAGTTCTTTTTGAAACCTTCAAAGTATTCCTTGAAAGTTAAGTGTATTTCTAAGACATAAATTCAAGTTATTTTGAAAGACAACCTTGTTGGTTTCAATGGGACCATCTTTGATAAGTCAAGTAGTAAAACCATCCTCAAAGAGAGAACCTTGGTATTGATTTTGCAAAGTTTACATCTCAAATCAATTTTGCTTATTAGAAACTTTAGAAGAGGCATTGTATGACTATGATTTATGGAAAAACCAAATGGAGAGTTTGGCCTCTTATTTGAAATTGATTTTTTCATTTTCTTTGACTGCATTATAAGTATCATTGTTTTCATTTTGTGCCACATTGACAAGTCTTGAGTCACTTGGAGAAATGCCATTTGTGAAAGTTGCTAGGCATCTCTATGTTAGACTTTTGATTTTCAACAATTGATTGCGTGTCTTAACGCAAAGAGTCATCACTTGTCTATACATATATTTTATGCCATGGTGATCATAAGTATTCACTTTCACATGGATGATCTACTAGATAGCTTCTACTGGTCTCTTAAAGGTTGGTAGGCTTTTTTACTGAAGCATGCATAAGCCACTTGAGAATGTTTTTATTAGCATATGAGACCTTATATAGAGCTGTGCGTTTTTGTGAGAATTATGATATGACTATGTGATGATTAGGACTCCTCATTTTGTGGCGAGTCACACTAATAGTGACTATCTATGGATGGACCATATGCATATGATTTAATGCAATTAGTTGTTTACCATGAGATGGCTTATGAAATTAAAATATAAGACAATCCTATAAACATTGTCAGGTGGACCATATGCATATGATTTAATGCAATTAGTTGTTAACCAAGAGATGGCTTATGAAATTAAAATATAACAGAAATCCTATAAACATTGTTAAGTCCCACATTGCATAAGATTTTGTCTTTAATGTTCCAAACTATATGATGTGCTTGGTTACTCGGATACCTATATGTGAACTCTTTGATATTGAGGTTTGGAATGTTAAAAATTGGTCCATGTTGGAATCTACTTACCATCAAATCCGAATATGATATATATGAGAAAATGAAGGAATCAGATTGTAATTGAAATACATAAAAACCAAGGACTACTCCCACACCTTAGTCTTAAATGGACAAACATACTGGTCCATGACTATAGAAGGTTTGAGAACAATTCATGAAAGTAGAATGTGCTGAGATTTTAACGAACATTTGTACATGTACAAACTTGTATTACTTGATACTTGATATAATCCATAGTTATCGGAATCTCTTTCCCGACCCCGCAATTCCAGTTCGAAAGCCCATTTAGACAATTACATAAGGAATCTCCACCGAAATTGTTTCTCAGAACCAAGGAATCTCGATTCTTTAATTTAGTAATCTCATTTCAATACATCTTTAGAATCTTGAACCCATTACTTTTGAAAAGTCGTTCCCAAAATATATGGAATCTTGACTCCAACAAAGGTTGAATCTTGAGTTCACGTCGAGTGATACATGATTCCACATGTAATGAAACTCGTTTCGTTAGCGTTTTGAATCTAGAATCTACAACATATAGTACATCGGTTCTAGGAGTAGAGAAGTGCAACTCAGTCAATATAGAATCTTACTTCGACCTCCATGAAATGGTGGAAGCTCCTGACAACAACCCAAAAGGGTGGAAGAAGGAACAAATTGTAGTCCCCCTACCCTCCTCCTCTCTCTCTCTCTCTCTCTCTCTCTCTNCCTCTCTCTCTCT
>NW_006499810.1:4102952-4127309 GCF_000471905.2 Amborella trichopoda
GTAAGTTGTCTTAAGGTCCTGAGCTTTCCTCATAGGGATATGGATCTCACTTACCTACATACTCAGGTAAAATTCCATATTCGAAAATCAGCAATCCGTGAGTCATTCCAATTGGAAAAATGGTGTCCCAGACATTAGCTTCCTCAACCGTAGATGTGTGCAGGAATTTCCAGTAACTAACATATCCCAGACATTAGCTTCCACATACTTAGATGTGTGCAGGAATTTCCAGTAATTAAGATATGTTTCACTGCTAAACATAATGCAAAGCAGCAACACAAAAGTAATAGGAAGCATAGAATAGACGAATTTCTGCACAAATTGCAAAGTAATATAGAAACAAACAATACCAAACAAAGCCATATGTCTTACAGGATAATACATGAAACACAGGTGGGCCTCAAGTTCAATACACAATACATACAACATAATCCGTAATATTTCTCAATTACTAGTAAAGATGAAATCAGGCAGTTTCTAAGGGTGAAAGAACACATTATGAAAAAGTTTCCAAACGGATCCATAGTAGTTCCAACCTTTCCAAGACATCGAAAAATGAAAATTCAATTCAACTATTAATATAAGTATAAATGAGAGAAAATGATTTCAAGATCCTTCAGGTCAAAGAGTTGGGGAAAGGGATGAAATTCAATGTGTAAGACACACAAAATACTTAATTTCTCCAGTATTTGACTGCTTGAAGCTTACTTTTGGAAAAGATGTAGCAATTTTAATACAAACACAATAGAGTTTGGATGGGTGTGCCAGGTCCTTAAGTTCATAAATAAGCAAGGAAGGCTCCTTTACATTATGCAAGGGAAGGAAGGAGAGGGATTCTAGTTGGAAAATTGTACTTAATCTGCTCCTCTTCTAATAAAATTGTAAGTTACACCTTTCAAGTGGATGTAGAGAGAGATGTATTCAGTAGAGACAGACCAAAAGTTACAAGAAGTAAAGCAGACAAGGGGAAAAGAGATAAGTATTGGTACGAAACTAAAACACGAGGAAGAAAAATAACAAACAGAAAGTGCAAAATTGAAGGAAATACAACAAAAAAAAAACTCTCAGCTTTGATTCATCCAACTACTGAGACTTTTTGTAGTTTTCCTACTCGGTTCACAACTACTACTCATTTCATTACAGTTTAATTCCTAACTCCATTTGTCCACCCGTTGCTATTGGTGCATTCCAATTGTTATGCTTTTACGAACTGACATGGGTATTTGCCATCACCATGAACAATTAACATTCATAAAAGTCCCACATATACTCAATTTTAACTACTTTCGAATTTTCAACAAACAAATCCATCCATAAATAACAATGGAAAGAAAATGCATTTCTAATAAATCTAACTTCAATCAAAATTCAAACAATAAATCATCAAATATCCACAGAACAAAAATGAAGAGATGAAATCAAGACCAGGCGATGTATGGCCGGTGGAAGAAACAGTGGTATCTGAAACCCTAGAAGGAGGAGTTGGAATCAAGCGTTCGCGCTTTGACACGTAACGTCCAGGAACTGAAGCCTCATCAGAACGTCGCGAAGGGTAATCAGGGGGGTGAGCAGGAAGAGGAGGAATGGCGGTGTGGTAGTATTGTGAATTTGAAGAAGGTCTGAGCCTTTTTGCCGTGGAATTTAAGAATTTCCTATCGTCACCTTCGTCATCAGAATCAGCTGTGTAGGTTTTGCGGAGAAGATCCATCTTGGAAACGTTTGTACTGATTTCAAAATGAGGGTTCACAAATCCAGGGTCGGTTATTGGGTGGGCCAATCGATCCGGGCGAGTGCATTTCAATAGGGAGCGTTTTGGAGTCCGAACACGTCCAGAAACAAGTACTCTCAGTCTCAAAGAGTGCGGTTTATAAAGGGGATCGGTGATCCGGATCGGGCATCTCAAAAATCCATCTCGATCGATGAATCAGCGATCTGGATCAAGAATCGATTGAATCGATCGGATTAAATTTTAAAAAAATCTGAAAAAATTATTAAAATTCATTGTAAATGTTGTTTTTTAAGAATTCAATAAGAAATGAGGGTACTCCATTAAGAATTTTTATTTCTTTGCATGAATATGCGAATAGTGATATGTTCTTTTCCTGCATGAACTACTATTTACTATTTAATTTACATCACACAAAAAAGATAAACATAGAATTATCATGGATTAAGTATATCAGCATACATGGACTACAATAAAGCATACAATTCGTAACATACAATCTAAAAATAAAATGACAGACGACGTCGTTCGTCATCTTGGTCACGCTGGTCCCATTGATTGAATTCGCATGACAATTCATTGACTCGATCTAAAAACGAATCATCCAAATTAGTGGGCACCTGACTATACCCAAATCCCTGAGTGTTAGTGTTTTGTTGTGGTTCTAATCCAAAATCTTCAAAGTTTGTCCATCCATTATGCTCACCTACACTATCGTGTTCATCCCTACTCTCTTGTTGTTGGGACTCGATATGTGAATAATTTGGCTGGGATTGAGTGGCCTCAGAATCATCATCTCTCTCATTTTCCTTTAGACCCCCTTCCCACTCTCCCTCATTAGGTGCAATATCACCGACATCTCCGACGAATTGTGGATATGTTGGCGGGTTGCTTCCTCTTTCATGCTGCTCATCACCTTCTTAAAGATCTTCCTCACCGATAGCCTCAATGAATGCTCTCTTGTGTAACACTGGCTCCTCTTCTTTTACTATCGATTATTCTGCTGTATGTGTGACAAATATTGTGTCCAAGTCTATCGGCCCATAGTCTTCAAGCTTCCTTCTTATTTGTCGCTCTCGGAGGTTTAAGTTGTAATGAACGTAGACTAGTTTATGAAGCTTCTCCAAAGCGAGTCGATTCCTCATAGCAGTGTGCAACCATTGGAACGTACTCCAGTTTCGCACACAGCCAATAGCAGAACATGTCTGAGAGAGCATCTTGATTGTTATTCTCTTTAGGTAACGTGCATCACTACCATATATCTCCCACCATTCAATTAGATTAAAATGCAAAAAGCATTATAAGGGCAAGAACAATTCATAAGATTAAATATATGAATGAACAAAATATTAGTTAGGGGATAACCTGGATCCATTAGTTCGAGAATTCTTGGCAAGTTTAGTTTCGAAGGATCCTATAGCATCCCTATACATAGCAAGCTAAAACAAAATATTTCGTTTTAGTGCATTATTTCTCACAAATATAACAACTCAATCATGTTTTTACCCAAATATTAAATAATGCCTCTTGTATTGCTGCTACCTGATTTCGATGGCTTCTTTCCAACCTGGCAATAATGTACCTGACCCCTTCTATAATCTTGTGGGGATGTTCAGGTGTCAAATAGAAGAATTTTGGGTTGAAGTAATAACCTAGAAAATATATAGATAGATAAACGTCATTTAAAATTTTATAAAAAAATAATTTAGAATGAAACATTCTAATGATATAAATATATATTTACCTGCATAATGAATTGGACGTCCAAATTTGGTGTTCCACCTTCTCTCTATAATCTCGATCACTTTACTAGCAAAACTACACTTCTCCCCAATAGCTTATTTGGCCCTTTCGATACCTTCATATAGGATGCTCATGGTAGCTTTCTTGTTAGCATCCGCCATTCTTAACACCGTGACCAATGGGGTAGTGGCCTCTACGATACTCGAACATCTAGACCAGAACCTCCTATTTGAGACTATGTCGTCCACTTTTAACCTGGTACTGGACTTCGAGAGGCGATCATTTAACCACTCTTCACTGGTAAACAATTTCTTTATTGCACCTTTATATTCCCGAATGGAGTCCATAGCCAAATAATCTGTCACACAGCGGGTTATGGCAGGCCTGATTATCTCTTTTTTCTTAAACTATTCTCTAAAAAAAAATAAAATTTTAGAAAGGTTATATATAAATCTTGACACCAACCTCGCTTCCTGTAGAGTCTCATTCACAATTTTGATCTCACCGATCTCCTCTAACATAAGATCGATGTTGTGTGCAGCACACGGGGTCCATACTAGATGCTTCATCTTATCCATCAACTTGTTGCCCATAGAAACACATGCATGCGCATTGTCCATAATAAATTGGACTACATGCTTATCTCCCACCTCCTCCACTATCTAATCATATAGTCGTACGCAGAAGTTTGCATCATTCTTCGTCCTTGATA
This sequence comes from Amborella trichopoda, assembly GCF_000471905.2. Next base: position 4,107,134 of record NW_006499810.1, read on the forward strand.
CGTCTTTGCTAGACAAAAAAGCTGTACCTTTTGGGGAATAGGCCAAAAAGTTTACAAACTCCTTTTTGCTAACTTTATTCAACCAACTATCACTCATGAGAGTAATACATGTTCTTGGCCAACTATGTTTATACTCTTCAATCCACTTTCTAACTTCTTCCACCTCTTCATCCAATATTGGCCCACTGCGCTCATATGCCGTTGGGGGTTTTACCTCGGGCTCGACTCTCTGGATTGCGTTGACCATAGGTAGAAAATATGGGTATTGGCTGCATCAAAGGGGATCCCTTTATCGTAGAACCATTTACCAACATATCTGCCTAACATGTTTCTCGTACCGTAGACCATGCATTTGAGGGTCATATGTTCTGACTTAGGCTTTGAGAGAACTGGGTCTATACAACCACGACCTGCAATACTTGCACTTCTAGATAAGCTAGAAACAATTTCTTAAACGTCTGATTCCTCTTGATACATATTGCCATCAACCCGTCCATATATATTTGAGCTTGGCCGGCCATACATGCTCGAGCTGGGCCCGCCATGCATGTCTGAGCTAGGCCCACCATGCATTGCCCATGTCATAACCACCAGGCATTCTAAACCCGCGTTCCCTCTAGTATGTTTCATGTAAACTCATTCTTATGGCCATTTCCAAGTCATTATTATATTGTTCTTTTGGATCATTCCCGCTTGATCGCTTATATAAACTAGCTATCTCCTCATCCATCCTTTGCTTTGCAATTTTTTTACCTTTGATAGCCTTGAGAAATGCCGCCATCTGCTTTCTTACATTATTAGGGACACTATTGCACGCATAAACATCTCCCTCAACCCCTGTCAAGTGTTACTTGAACCTATGTACCCTACTACTTATCACTCTTTGACAGTAATTACAAAAAATTTTGTCATTTTTTTTGGGATCAACTCTGACCCCATGGTGTCATGCAAGGTCTTCCGCAGATCTTGCCATGGTTCAACTTTAATATGTAAAAGGTTAAAAATTAACCTGACAGTTCAACATGAAAAATAATCACCATGTGTAGTGATAATATGTAAAGGTAGTTCATGAAGTTATATTTGTTGGTAATGCAAAATACTTCTATTAACAAAAATATTTTAATTCCTACTGGGAAAAATAATTTATTTATGCAACATTATAGATAAAAATAGCCTATATCAGCCACTACACATAGAAAATATATTTACAATGGTATAGTAATTCACAATCCCAATACATATGGACTTGTCAGAAATCTTCATTTTGACAAACATGAATTAGTTTCTACTGAGAAAAAAAATAATATTTATGCAACATTATAGATAAAAATTTTTTTGTATAAGTCACACTTAGAATCAAGAAAAAAATTACTTTAACATAGTCATCCATAATGCCACTACGCGTATATTTGATACAAAAAATATTTACAATGATATAGCCATTCACAATGCCACAAATAAAATTTACAATGATATAGTGGGCACAATCCTAACTCGATTGAAATGATCACAAATAGTCGTATATCTCAATTACAAATATGCAACATAATATAATAAAAAATGCAAGCTCCAAACATGGCTACAACTCAATTATCAAGAACATACATTTTTTGCATTAAAAATTTAATAATAAAATTGAAAAATGCAAGATAATATAATTATCATACATACCACGATTTTTTTACAATGATATTCACTTTAATTCCTCATGATAATACAGTTTAACAACATGTATTTTTTGCATTAAAAATTTTAAAATTTAAAAATACATTTTTAATGCAAAACTGCACTAACGGCATGTATTTGTTAATGTATTTTTTTCATTAACAACAAATTAAAAATACAGTTTTGCATTAAAAATATAATAACATGTATTTTTTTGCATAAATAATCTATCAACATGCAAATTTTTGAACTAGAAATTTAATAATAAAAATTAAAAATATTATTTAATTCCTTATGATAATAAAAAACTGGTCACAATTTTTCAAAAAATCACGATTTTTCAAAAAAATTGATTATGAATTAAAAAAACAAAAAACATAGTTATTCACAGACCCACCTAACATCAGTCATTCCAACTCAAAAATCCGCCTCAAATAGAATAAATTACATCAAATTGAATATATGTTTTGATAAGTAACACTATAAGGAATCAAAGCCCTATAATATTAATACATTATTATCAAAATACTAAATAAAATTGATTGAATTGAGGGAAAAAAAAAATGCAATTCTTCACAGACATCAGTCATTCAAATCTCAAAAATTAAGCTCAAATTGAATAAATCAGATCAAATTGAATACATGTGATGATAAACAACACTATAACAAAACAAAACCCTATAAATTTAACACATTATTTACAAAATATTTACTAAAATTGAGAGAATGGCGGAAAAAAAAAAAAAACTCAATCTATTTTTTTTTCACAGACATCAGTCTTTTTTCCTCAAAAATCCAACTCAAATTGAATAAATATAATCAAATTGAATACATGTGATGATAAACAACACTATAACGAATCAAAAGCCTATAAATTTAACATATTATTTGTAAAATATTGAGTGAATTTGATAGAATGGCGGAAAAAAAAAAAACACAGTTCTTACCTGTTTTTTGTGCACCCGTGCCTTCAAATTCAAAATTGATATATATTCCTCCAAAATAATCACAAATTATGAACAAAACTTCTAAACAACACTCTTACGATCAATCACCCCGAAATTTTACAAAAATGATGCCCTCTTTCACTTGAAATCAATGAAATGGCGAAAATCCTAAAACTCACTCTTCGATCCAAATTTTTTTATCAAAATCGGTGATTTTTACGACCTTTTATTGACTGAAATGGCTGAAAAATTTGAATATTAGCCTGCAAGATTCGATTATAAGGCTGAAAATGATGAAAAATGATAACAAAATGATAAAAAAGGATGAAATCCTTGAAGAATACTGTGCAGCCCGTGTTATTGAGCAATACTCGGCGATTCACTATTGGGAATCGCCCGGTTCTCTCTTGACACGGGCGATTCCCGGTTTTGTAGTGGAACCGAGACGCTGTCTGCCGATTCCCGAGTCGAACCGGGCCAATGCTGTTCCACTCGGCGAGTTTTCAAACCCTATCTCAATCGTAGATAGCAAGCCTCTCCGTGTAAAACGTTAATTTCAAAAAAAATTGCAACCTTAAAATGTAGAACTACATATGCACCTCAAAATTCCATCGGAGGAGGTTGTTTTAATATTGAAAAACCCTATAATTGATCATCTCGACATCGAGATGAATAGCTATAGAAAAAAAAGGATTTTAAGTCCCAAATATAGTGCATCTTACAACACATTATCTAGACTGTCCATTTTCAGAATTTTCATATATTTATAGATCTACTTGATTTTAATCATTTTTTAAGTTTAAAATTTTATAATTAGATATAAAAATAGATTTTGAGATAATCATAAGAATACTTTACATTAAAATTATATGTTATGATAAAATTTGAAGGTGCACCTTAAATGGATTGTTTAAGGTTGCAACCTTATGGACACCACACCCTTTTTTGAAATATGTGAAGAACTCGAAGTTTTTTAAAAGATCTTCTAAAAAATTGTGTTTTTTTTATTAAAACTGATATAAATCTATCTTACTTTTTTTTTTTAAATTTATTTCTCGCTTAACAATATTATTGAATTTTAGATTAAAGATAAGCATATTAATAGTGGCAGTAAATTAAGACTGTTGATTTAACAAAAAAAATCATTAAAAATTTCACCAATAAATTTCTTTAAGAAAGGTATATGAAAAATGCAAATACTATATTCCCTAAAATCTAAGATATCAAAATATCTCGCAATGATAGGTAGAGTTAGAAGAAGAATAACCCAATGAAAAGTCTTTTCTTCTCTTAAAACCTTGAAAGTCCTTATAAAGAGCAAGAGAGGGATTCTATAATACTAAGATTTAGGCAGCTAGGAATTTAATATGGGAGTTGAATTTGCTTAAGTATTTTGTTGCTTTCTTTATGCATACAGAATTTTCATTAATTTTCATTTTTTTTTTTTTTATTTCATTAGCATATATAACATAGCATTTTGAATAGACCATTGTTTTATATATTTGGATGTTTATAATTATTAACTACGACCATATACTCAGGGTCTTTTTTATTTTTATTTCAAGAACTGTAATCATATACCTCGGTTTATAGTTCTTGATATTTACTAATGTAGTTCTTATTTTTAGTATTGTTGTTGTTATTGTTTTTTCATTTTATGCCCCAATAAATCTATTACATATTTTGTGTTGTGACAACAGAGTAAACATTATTATTGAATTTATTGAGAATTTTGACAAAAAATTATCTAATATCACTCTAATGACACTAGGTAAAGCCATAAATTTATTGTTTTGAGGTTTAATGTATCTATAGATTAAGTGCAAATCATAATCCTATATTGTGTTATTTTACATTTTTTGATTTTTTTTATTCTGTCTTTTTAGCCAAGTTTGAAATATTCACGATCCTCTCATTTACCTTATTTTTGGATGATCCACTATTTTTTACTCGATTTTTTCCTCCAACTTTTTTAAATGAAACCAATTTATTACCGATCTACTGGTTTACCAACATATTATTATTCCCCAACTTGCTAACTATGCTCTCAACTAGGATTCTCATGTGGCCGAGATACTGAAAATTTTCGAATCTTAAAAGGGGTGCTTGGCAACTAAGAGTTTTGGCACTGAATCTTCTTAGCATGGAAGTTTCGAATTCGGCTTGCAAAGCCAACTTCTATTTTTTATTTTGTTGAGAACAAATGTTTCAGTGCACATAAAATGGAGTGCCACAGCTTTCAAGGAGGGGTGGATGGGGAAACTTTCAAGCTCCCAAATTACCCTATTATTCATTGGGAATGTTTGACAAACAGAAATATGTTGTTAAAGTTCCTTCTACATGAAAAGTTGGATGATCTAGCTTCCTTGCATTAGAAATATTGTGTTTCGTAACCTATATGGAACTTAAGAGTAAAACTAGAAACATGTATTTGGTATCCCTTTGAATTTCCCAAACCTGAAGACCTGGTAATCCACCAAATTAATCCAATAATTTATTATGAGGGGCAACAGGGCAGGCGCAGGTAATACTACGTGTTGGATTCGATTGTGCAACAGAATTGACTCTTCTATTCAAATAATAGACAAATAGAATCTATTAAAAACCAGATTTGTAGATGATTCATTTACCACATTTTTCCTCAATTATTCAAAGTAAGATGATGATCATTTACTTTTGTCTATTATGATTTGTTGCCAATGTGAATTGTTTGGCTTTTACAGAGAGCTAGCTCGCTCGCCACTAACACCTACAAAAAAAAAAAATTTAAGTCCTAATGTACTTGAAAAACAAGTAGGGGCATGTCTTCCCTACTAAATTACCCAAAAAAAAAAGAGTTAGTTGATCGAAGTCGTTTTGTAATCTTATGCACAAGCATGGGTAATGAGAAGTCCAATAACTATTGGGAAGCATAATTGCTAGTAAAGTATAACCGAGTCGGCATCAGTAATTCATCTGTATAAATTGTGCTAATAATTTGTATTTTATGCATTTTGTATTAGCATTATTCTAAAAAAATGTTTCAAAACAATTTTTATTTTAAAATTTGGTCCTAGTCCATTTTTATTGCACCATGTTTTTACATTAAAATGTTTGTATTTATCACCTTACATGACATTTTTTGCACCCCCTTGTTGTTTTGTTGTCATCTTCTCATGAGTTGTTATGATATGTTTGCCACTCTCACTCATTTAAACGAGCTATCTCTCTCAAAATGCCATTTTACGGGCTTAGCTAAGGAGTAGCGGCTTCCTCAGAAAGCCTTATGGGGATATTCTCTCTTATTAATAAGTCTCTCTCTCTCTCTCGCTCTCGCTCTCTTATGTTAACAGAGCCCACCTGATTTTTCAGGTAATTTTTTTACTTTGAAATGAGTGTCATAATTCATTAAGATAATGAAGGATTACAAGAAGAAAAAAAAACAAAGAAGGAAAAGAAACAAAAGAGGGAAAGAAAGAAAACAAATAAAGAACGGAAAAAGAAAACAGGTAGAGAAGTGGGTCTTTTTATGGCTGAGAATGAAGGCTCTAGAGGTTAGGAAGAGTAATGACATCTCTTGGGGTTTGCGTTGGCGGAAGTAATGAAGTTAGGTGTAGTTGTTAGTGATTCAGGTCCCAAAGTAGTCTTGGATCGTAAGGCAGTGGAGAGTTTAGAAATAAAGTCACAGTTTTCTTATTATTGGTTCGTTCTCACCTCCTATCAATGAGCTTTTTGGTCTTAGTGACTGTATATTCCAGATGTGAAATCTCTAGGGGGAAATAAGATTGTTTTCAAACTTTGATCTGATGATGATGTTTCCAATGCTCTTAGAAATAGGTTTTGCAGGATTAGAGGCTCCTAGTTGTCTCTGGATCCCTGGAAACCTTCAGGTCATGGATCCTTGGTGCATAAGGAACAACTTTGGATTATACTATGGGGCTTTCCTTTATATGTGTGGAAACTATCGGTAATCCATACATTAGCTTTTTATTGTGGGGTCTACATTGAGGTGGATTGGGATTCCTTATTGGAGTGAACTACAGTTTTGTGTGAGTGAAAATTTGGAAAGGCATAGATTCTACATTACCAGAGAAAATAAGTTTGATGGTAGATAAAGATTGTTTTTTTTATAAATGTTTTCACTAAAGGTCGTGAAAAGGAGGTTGTCATGCCTAACCATAGTTAGCAAAATCGGGGACTATCAATAAATCGGCTTACCATAAAATCGGAAAGAAATTGTTTTTATTTTAAAACTCGGATGAAACAATTGGGTTAACAATATCGATCGACAAAAATACTTAATGTAAAGATATTGCCAATATATCGTACTAGGCTCAAAAAATCAAATAAGTTAAAATGTTATAAATTTCAAAATTCTAAAAAATAAAAATTATATCAATGCCATCAATAACTAATCGATTCATAAAATCTTTACTAGACTAATATAATTAAGTCAATTAATTTAGATGTCCCATGACTTTCATCCAATCATCCAATATTAAATACAACATTAAATATAAATATTCGAAATTAAGCATAAGGCATGGTAGAATCAAAAGAAAAGTTAGGAGTTTCGGAAGGTGTAATCCCCAAATCATGTAACCATCGATCATCATCATCATCATCATCTGGAGAGGTGTCCTCATTTTTTGCCTCTTCAGAAACCTCTTCTGGCAATGAACCAAGTTGTTCAAGATTAATTGTATTACAATCTTGAGTTTCATTTTTACGCGATGCAGCCATCATCCTTGAGTTCACTTGTATGTAAACCAAGTTGGTTAACATAGTTGGTGTCTATCTATTCCTTTTTTTGGTTTTAGGCGCCTCGAAAGCACTCCAATTTCTTTCGCACGCTGATGAGCTACATGGTTGGCTCAAAATCTAGATGGCAACCATTCGAACCAATGGAATGCTTTCTCCACATACTTCCCACTCAACTCCTACATAATGAGAAAGTTTTAGCCACATGCTGAAGATACAATTAAAAGTCGGATAAAATTTATTTTTTAAAACACTGAAAAAATAAATAATACAAGAAGATACAAAAACCTAATAATCAATAAGATACTTACGAGGATGAGCTCTTGACAATGATCACAATGCAACATCATCAAATATATTTGAATCCCGCTTATGATACTTCAACAACTCTGAAAAGAATACAGTTTTTTGTTTTGTCTAGATCATTGAATTTGAAATCAAGGTAAAGTTAGTCTTTGCTTCAAGATTATCAAGTTTAAACCCACAATACATTAAAGTTTGATTAAGAAATGCGGCAGCAACATGAATGGGGTAAATTATATTGTTGTCGCCTCTTTTCAAATATATTCACCAATTCAAGATACCTAGATTCATTGTCGTTACAATTTCTCTTTAGTGCTTCTCTTGCCCTTTCCATTGCTTCATATAAATATCACATGGTTAACCCATTGCTATTACCCAAACGAAGTACCTTAATAACATTCGTTAATGTAGTGATTGCATCTATCGCATCATTTCAAAATTTAGAGCTTTGAATTATTTTTGTGATTTTTGTACCATTTTTACTATTGTTATAATCGTAGTTCTCCACTCAGAGGATGCGACCATCACTCTCAAACCCTCTTCTACTTGCGATACAGATTGAACCATTAAAAAGTTAGTGGCAAATCTAGTTTTACCATACTTTTTCAATTACCTTCCATTAGCGTGCTTTCTCATTAAATCTAAAACAATAGTATACTGATACATAAAATCCCTTATTAACTTAGCATCCTTAATGACAGTGTGTACCCAAATAACATTTTTATCAATATATTCTAGAAGCAAATTCAACCCATAAGTTGCACACCGTGTTCTATAAATATGAGATAATCTAGATCACCAGCAATGTCATAATTTGATCCATTATCAGTCACAAGATGAACGACATTTTGTGGTCATAACTCTTCAATGACTTGAACAAGAATCATTTCACTAAATAATCCAGTTATGCTATACTCAGATACCTCAAATACATTTATAAAAACTTATCTCTTTTGACAATATGCAACAACATCGAGGAATGACCGATTTTTCATATCTGACCAGAGATCTGACATCAAAGTACATCATGACTCTTGTATTGAAGCTACATATGCATCGATAGATGTCTTAAGTTCTTATACCAATTTAGTACAAACAGATGAGTAACTTGGCAATGTATAACTAACACCAAAATTGATACATGCATTTATCATATTGACAAATGATTGTGCATTGATAACATTAAATGCAATATTATTCATAATAAATGCACAAACAACTTCTTTGTCAATAAAATCTTTATTTTTCTTATTCAACAATATAAAGAACTTTGTTGCAAATGGGAACTGGCAGTAAAGGTACCTAAGTTTATCGAACATTGATCAACATTTTGAACATATGATGCAATTTTGTTCTTCTTCTTTGGAAGCTTAGAAGATACCTCGTGTACCACAAAAACAGTCATAGCTTGTACATCATCTGGTACTTGAGGACAAGTTTTTATATCATTCTCTTGTTCTCTTGACAAGTGACATTTGAATCTTTTTATCCCTGTAGAAAATCCTTCACTGCAAAAATTGCAATACAATTTATGTCCACTTTCTTCACAATAATCTCAAAATGGATCTTTTGACTTAACTATTGTATCTTCTTTCCTGTTTCTTAATAATAATAATAAAAAGAATATATACATAGACACACATTAGGGGTTCATGCTCTTCATAAAAAATAAAATAATAAGTTCATGATAAATACACCATATGAATTTATTCATTAAATGTTTTAACAAACATCACACCTACTTAGTATCATAGTTAGCAAGTCGGGGACTATCGATAAATCGGCTTACCATAAAATCGGAAAGAAATCGTTTTTATTTTAAAAAATACATGATATAAATTTTCACATTAAATAATTTAAACCATATAAATTTTCACATTAAATACTTCAACAAATATCAAATCTACTTAAATATATACCAAAAAAATACACCATATAATTTTCTCATTAAATACTTTAGCAAATATCAACATACCAAAAAAAATGCACAATTTTTTATTTTATTTTATCATTAAATGCTTTAACTATAGTTTAGTCACTTTATAACTATGGTTAATGATAAGGGTTTATACTTTACATACATGTTTTCATTGAAAACAAGGTATCGTTACTTCATTTGTTTTGTGAGTTTGTGTTGAGCTATGAGGAACTTCCATGGCTTCCAGTGCTTTAACGGTATCTATAATGCATCACTTTGGGAATGGAGCAATTGGGAAGACTTGCGTTTCCAGATAATGGGGAAGACCTGCGTTTCCTCTATAAGATTCATAAAGGAATGAAATGGGGGTTTTTTCTGTTAGAGAGAGAAAATGAAATGGGGATTTTCTCTGTTAGAGAGAAAAAATAAAATGAGGATTTTCTCTGTTAGAGAGAGAAAATAAAATGGGGTTTTCTCTGTTAGAGAGAGAAAATAAAATGGGGGTTTTCTCTGTTAGATAGAGAAAATGAAATAGGGGTTCTCTCTATTCGAGATAAAAAATGAAATGTGGGTTTTCTCTGTTAGAGAGAGAAAATGAAATGGGGGATACACAAATTGTTTTGCTGGAGCAAAAAGATTGTGGTTCAATGGGGTTTTCTCTGTAATTTGCAAGAGCAAGAAGATTGTGGTTTAATGGAGTTTTTCTCTATAATTTGTAGGAGCAAGAAGATTATGGTTTAATAGGGTTTTTTTCTGTAATTTGCAATACCCTAAAATCACTATGGAGTCTGGATTGCAAGAAGAATCCATTAAGGTTTGCTGATTTTAAGTTTTTTTTCTTTTAAGTTTTTGTATGCATTTAGGGATACCATAAATATTGAAGGTTTAATGTATATGCCTCCCAGGAGAATCTCTCATGATCCTTTGACATGGCCTTTATGTATCCATTGGCATGCCTGAACAAAGACGTCCATGTTTTTCTAAACAGTCTGATAGATTCTTCATCATAGAAATCTGGTTTTTGCATCTATTTGATTTGTTTTACTCTGCATCTATATGATCTTCCATACACAATAATTTCCTTTACATAATGATTTACAAGCAAACAATATTTCCTTTACAAAATAACTACTAAAATCTGCATCGACATATTTAAGTTAAAAAGAAAAAAAAAAAAAAAACCATACCTTCAATATGTAAATGCGGTTTTTGAAGAAGAAGTGCATGATTTTAGCAAAAACCCTAAAATAATAAACCCAAAGTTCTAACAATGCATAAATCCATTGGGGATAAAAATTTCCACTTTAAGATTTTTTTTTGTGGAAATAATATGTTTTTTTAGAAATTACACATATCAGGAAAAAGTTGTTTCCCTTTTTTTAAAAAAACAAATACAAGTAAAAATGCGTTTTTTTGGTCTCGTTTAATTCGTTCTTGATAAAAATGTGTTTTTAACGTTATTATGAAAAAAACACGTTTTTTTGACGAACTTTTCAAAAACACATCGTTTTTAACGTTTTTTAAAAAATCAGCGATTAATTGTTGTTTTGCTAACTATGTGCCTAACCCCCCTCGAGGTGAAGTTGGTAAGTCGGAGTGGAATCTTGTTTCTCATCGGAAACCACCCAAGCCATTGTCGAAGGACACTAATGGTGCAGGTAGGAATCCAGCTCATCGGAAAATGGCTACGCAACGGAAACAGAGGCGTATTAAGAGCAATCGTAAGAAATCTAGTGCTAATTCAATTCAAAAAAATTGAAAATCGTGAAGAGATGGGTTCCTATTGGTATATTCCCATAATCTTCGACTGAATTTTCATCTCTCATTCATCCTTGGATGGACGGGAATTAGAATAAGTCTATTATTTCATTGGCTTTATCAAAGAATCAGTTAGGTGATGATACACGTGTGGGTCGTACACATGTTGTTGGTGCTCCAGCGGGACCACTTGTTGCAAAAGAGGATTTCTTTCCCAAACAAACTTACACATCGGATGGCTCGAGAATCAAGGAGAAGCTTCATGATGGGGTGTCCTTTGGAGTGACATGGATAGCAACAAATCTTTGATACTTACATATATCCCCCAAATCTAAGTTTCCTTCTTGGATATCTTTTTAAAAAGATAGTTGCAAGACAGGAGAAAGCTTCCTCTTGTGGGTTCTTGCTTCTATTTCAAGGATCATTACCTCATTTGGTTTGGCTATTTATGCTACTAGTGTGGAGAAAGACAGAGATGTATCCACTGCCTCACCAATGTACTGCGATTAAAGGTCAATCCCCAATGGCTAGAGAGAGGTTTGATCATTTGACAATTGATCCCTTAGCGGTGATGAAGATAAAATCAGATGGTGAGGTAGTCGAACATGATTTACAGTCGAAGGAGCAAGAGGTTGTGGATGGTATTCAAAATGAAGTGGACACCTTCGACCCTGGCTGTGGTTGAAGAAGCTAACCACTTGAATGCGATCCCTCAATTGGAGGATCTGTTTTTTGTTGGTGATGACTTGCCCAAAAATGTTACTAATGATGAGGTTGGAGGTAGTTTACCCACTGATGATGATGAGAAAGAGGAACCTCGTGTAGCTGCGATCGTAGACAACATGGGTATGGACCTTAATGTCCCTATAGGGGTGTTTTTTCACAAAGTGAAGGGCATTAAAAATGCTTGAAAGGTGGCTGAGGTGGGGGTTGCTGCAGCCGAGACGGTGAAGGGGGACAAAACCCCTACTAAAGCTAGGAAGACTCATAAGAAAAAGAAATATTCAACAAGGGGGTTTACGTCCTTAGCTCGATTGGAGGCTCATGGACCTATCAAAAGCATTGCTATTCCTAGAGGAATAGTTTCGACGAAGCTACTACTATTGGCCTGACAGAGAAGACTTCAGTTCTGTTGCTTCGGACTCATCGGACTATGCTGATTCGGCTTTAATAGATGAGACGCTAATGCTTGAAGAGTTCTACTTTGGACCAAGGCCTGATGGGCCAAGTTCTTCTTTTAATCCCTCTTTCGAATGAATTTGTTGTCTTTGAATATAAGAGGTCTTGGGGACCCTAGAAGGAAAAGGGATGTACTCCTTTTGGTTCTTAAATTTAGGCATGTTGTTTTAATTTTACAAGAGACCAAACTCGCTAATCCAAATGTTATAAGGGCTAGGGAGGTGTTGGGCTCAGGGGCGATTGCTTTTACTAGTATTGATGTTGTTGGGGCACCAGGGGACCTGTGGGTTTTATGGGACCCACTGATACTTCAAAATTTTGAGATTGTCGTTAGGGATAGATTTTTTCTTCTTAGTTTTCATGGGCCAATGTCAAGCTTTTTCATGGGGTATGATGAATGTTTATGGTCAAAATATGTTTGCTCTAAAATAAAGTTTTGTGAATAATATGAATGGTGTGCTTCGGGATTTTAATTAACCTTTTTGCATTGGGTGTGACTTTAATCTTCTCAGTTAGCCTGACGAATGCTTAGGTACTCCTATTAACTTGGCCATGAGAGTGTTTAACAGTTTCATAGAAAGTAATTATTTGTTGGACCTCTCGATTGTTGGAACTAAATTTACTTGGTCGAACCAAAGTATCACTAGTCTATCAATGTCTAAGGGCTATAGATTTTGGGTATCAGAGAACTGTGTGGAAGCTTTCCCTTTGGCTTCAATCAGGGCTCTCCCACGTTTATCTTTGACCACACACCAATTTTGTTAAGTACCAGTATGGAGAGAGGGGGATCGAAACCTTTTAGACTTGACATGGGATGGCTGGAGGAGAAAGATGTGTTGGATATTATTAAGACTACATGGGAGAATACTATCTCAGTAGGGTACATAAAGAGCTTATAGATATCAAGCATAAGCTCCTTAATTGGAAAAAAGAAAATAGTTATAATGTTAAATCCAAAATTGTGGAGGCTTTAGGTGATATTGAACTCTTTGATCTTAATATCCAAAATTCAGGGGTTTTGTCTGAGGAACTAATTTTGGTTAGAAATAATAAGATGAAGTTGTTGAATGATTTACGAAGAGGGGAGGAGATTTACTAGAAGCAACGGTAGAGAACTAATTGGTTAAAGGAGGGAGATCTCAATACCAAATACTTTCACTCTATAGTCAGTACAAGGAGAAGGTAAAATAGTGTTGTTGGCTTGATGATCCCGAGGGTTGATGCAGAAGATAACACGGAAATGGAAAGGGTTATTGTTTACCATTTTTAAAAAGCCTTTACAACTGAGGTGAAATCACACCAAAGTTAAACAAAATCCCTTTCAAAATCTTGTCTAAAGAGTTGAAAGTGAATTTGGAGGTGGATATCACTTTAGATGAACTCAAATCAGAAGTATTTGCATTACCTGGTGATAAAGCTCAAGCCCAGATGGTTTCCCCATATCATTCTTCCATAAGTTTTGGAACCTGATTAAGGGTGAACTTTTAGAGATGGTTAGAGGATTTATGTATAGAGGGGAAATTTTTAAAAGGGTTAAGTCTACTTTCATAGCTCTGATCCCTAAAAACTCGGTTATCATTGAGCTTTCAGACATGATGCCCATAAGCCTTTAAAAGATTGTGGCTAAGGTCTTGGTTGAACGCTTAAAATTAGTGTTACCTGCTCTTATCCCAAGCACACCATCAACATTCATTCAGGATCGTCAAATCATAGATATTATCTTAGTGGCTCAGGAATGCATGTACTCTAAATTGAGAAGTCAGAATCTGAGAGCCATCATTAAATTAGACATGGAAAAAATGTATGATAGGGTAGAGTGGGGCATTTTGATGGAAATAATGAGAAATATGAGTTTTGGGGAGAAAAGAAGAAGTTGGACATTTGGATGTTTATCCTCAGCGTACTTTTTTGTGCTTTTTAAGGGAGATCATACTGAGTTTTTTAATGTCTCCTGAGGATTTAGACAAGAAGACCCTTTATGAGGGTGGAAAATATAGGGAATTTCGCAAGTTTCAAAGTAACTAATTTGAGTCCAAGCATATCACATCTGCAATATGCAGATGATACTTTTATCTTTTGCGAGGTTGATGAGACTCAAGTTAGAAACATTGCTACTTTTTTGGACTACTGCGAGGTGGCCTTAAGTTTAAAGGTTAACTTCCATAAGGGGGGTGGGCAATCCTTTGGGAGTTATGGAAAGAGAGGAACATGAGGACCTTTGAAGGAGAGTGTTTGCCCTTTGACAGGCTTATTTCCAAGATTAAATTGACAATCTAATGGTGGTTATCGGCTTCAAAAGAGGGGGTGGGATTACGCAACCAGATGTTATGGTGGCCTTGCAGAACCTCTTTTTATTGAAAGGATCCAAACTAAGATCGAGGAGCATTTGGGTGGCACCGAGCCTAGGGGGACTTAAATTGAACTTTGATGGTAGCTCATTAGGGAAATTGAGATTAGCTGGTATTGGTGGTGTTCTGCGTAATTGTTATGGAAATATTATTTTCACTTATATAGGACCTGCTAATATAACCATTGCAAATAATGTGTGCCTTGCTTCAAGGTTTGAAAATTTTCATTCCAAGAAACCTTAGTAACTGCAGTGTGGTGGAGGGAGATTCCTTGAATGCTATTAAATGATGCAAAAAGGAGCAACGGGTCCCTTAGGAGCTAAGATCTTGCTGGCTGTAGATTATGGACTTGGTTGAATCTATGTTTATTGCTTTCTTCATGTTTACAGAGATGCTAACTCTTTGGAAGACCTTCTTTCTAAAGGGGGAGCGTCTTTGCCTGCTCTTTTTGTCTCTTCTGATGTAATAGCCTTTTCATAAGGCCTCTTTTAATAAATTCCTAAACTTTGTCAAAAAAAAAAAAACAGACAAAAGGCTAAAAGGCTATACAATAGTTGACGTTAGGGAGTAGTAGCCATCTTAGCCAAAAGATCCACATCGAAATTGAAGTCGCGATACACATTAATAAAGGACGTGTCACGCCCCCTAAGAGACAAAAGGATTTCATCCATGAGTACACTAAGTCTCCAAGGACTAACATCTGGCCTTAGGCACCAAGTGATAACATTGGCAGAGTCACCTTCAACAATAATCTTGTGATGCACCTGTCAAGCCTAGACACACCCATCTTCAAAGCCCAATGCTCTGCTTCATTGACATCGTAGCGGTGAAGTCTGTCTGAGTAAGACCATATCGTGCATCCATTATGGGTCTGAAGTAGACCTCTATATCCAAAAAGCTCCCTAATATTACCATCAAAGTTTAGTTTAAACCAGCCATCTGGAAGGTTCGTCCAAACTTGATACTTTATGTAGTCTATCACATAGGCATTTTTGAATTGCACCTCTACATGTGAAATCATTATATTTTCACTTAACAAACATTTGCCTATCTCTAAGAGTTGTATCATCATCAAGTTCAATGGGTTTTTCATCATTAATCACGTATAGCAATTCCATATTATGGAGTAAGAAAAACAGTTTATTTTTCCAAATTGAAAAGTTAAAGCCATCTAATTTCTCTATCTTCGCGAAATTGGAAAGAATAGCCTTTGCAGGAGCCATTCACATTAACAAATGTTAGGATCTATTTGAAATGGCTACTAATATGGATTAAAGAAAAATCAGATCAATGTATCTCTTTTTAAACTTCACTTAAAAATCATATCAAACACTTCATGTGCACATATTCCAAGCACATAAGAAACATAAACAATAATCTTTAACTAGGATCTCCTCAAAACATCAAAACAAAACCTCAAACAGTTATCAATTAAATCATGCTTTGTTCTAGTTATGAATTATACCAAATGAATATGAAGTATGAAACGAACTCACAAATTGTTTTAACTAGGGCATGTAGAGAATAAACAAATCTACAACTCTAAAATATCACAAACATACCCCAATATGTTGCTGGAAATTTTGGAATATCAAGAGGTTAGTACCAATGTAGAGAGGGAAAGTTAAAGATATTGTACATGAGATTAAGCTCAACAGTGACTTGTCTTAGGGTGACCTTACACGGCTTTAGGTGCTCCCTTGTGACCAAGACACTTCTGAAATTTGTAAAGAGAGGAATTTTCGGTAGTGAGAGAGAGATTAGAACACCATAGCTTTCTCTTCCGACCTAGCCCTCTTAAAACCCAAAATTCCAACAGGTGTAATTTTTGGGAATGAGTTTTCCTTTCTCCTGGTGAACACTTGGCAAAAAGACTACATACAAAATATATTGGGTGTGGTTTCCATAAAGTTACAACCTTAAATAATCCAATTAAGGTGCACCTCCAAATTTTATTATAATGTGTAATTTTGGTGTAAAAAATTCTTAGGATTATCTCAAAATCTATTTTTATATCTAATTATAAAATTTTAAACAAAAAATAGTTAAAATCAAGCAGGTCTATAAACATATAAAAATCTTGAAAATAGATAGTCTAGATAATGTGTTGCAAGATGCACTATTTCTAGGACTCAAAATCTTTTTTTCTTTTTTCATATTCATACATCTTGATGTCGAGATGATCAACTAGAGGGTTTTTCAATATTCAACAACCTTTTTCAGGTGCATCTTTAATTCTACACTTAAGGTAGCAACCATATAAAAACTTTTTTCAAATATATTATTGTTTATTATAATAAGGCTAGGGCATTTTGATCATAATAAAAGTCAATTTGAAAAAAAATAGAAAAATGGAGAAAATAAAGTTACGCCAACAGGTGCATTGAGGGAACAAAAACTGCACTACGTTTTCTGATATCTACTTTGTTCATTTACAATGAAGACGGACACTACTCATTTACAATGAATGATGCAGATTGCACCCAACAATCACAATTTGGATACAAAGTATACCTATTACAAATAAGTGATGCAACTATCAAGGGACGACGTCAAATAATTGTGTTGATTATATTCCCCATTGCACCAAACATTTTCCTATTCTTAGTGCTTAAAACATCAAACCAGCGACTCACTAGTCCTTGAATTAGACCATCAAAACAACGGGTCAACTTGGCAAAAAAATAGGAGAAAAATGACAAAAAATAAAGATAAAACGTATAAAATAAAATTTTGACAATCAAATAATTAATTTCATGTAACAGGAGGTACAAATCAAAACACAAAAATTAAATGAAAACACCTTTTAAACAAATGGTAGATTTGGCCGTGAGTCAACAAAATTTGTCAGGGCTTTTATAAATCAATGTAGAAACATTTTGGAACAAATTTTAATGAATGGGAAAACAGTGACAGAGGAATATAATTTTTTAAATTACTATGTTGAGAATTGAGAAAGAAAATATAGTAATGATGGATTAGTGTTTTACTCTTGAAAAATAAAGAGATTTTGTTGAACAAATATTGCCTAAATTTAAAATAGATAAAAAGAAAGGAACTACGTTTTGATCTCAAATGAGCCAAAAGAAGCTTGATTATTGTTAAAATTAACCTGAATCGAAAATTATCACCACTTTGAATCTTCAAGTTCTAAAGCTATATTTGACTTTAGATCTTAAAGGTTCGAAGTAACACTTGACTTTGTAAATGGGATCTAACTTCGGATAATCAAGATCGTAAATCAAATGTGACTTCAGATTATAAAGATATGAAGTTGTGGCAATTTTGGCAATACAAAAAAAAAGAGTAAAGGGGCATGTGGGCGTGTCACTTTGGATCCTTAAGATCCAAAGTTATAAAATATTTTTTTAACTTCGAGCCTTGAAAATCTAAAGTGGCGGCAATTTGAGAATAAATAAAATAAATACAAGCAAAAAAAGAAAATGAAAAATTACATACATATCCGTTATAGTTTGTGTTATCACCGTGTCCATTTTTTTCATATCACAACGAAAATTTAAAAAAAATACGACTTTACCTTTTTTCGGTTGTTGAACAACCGAATTCAATGTAAACGGGATTAGCTCGTTTAAACTTCCAGCTATGGTTTCGGTTGTTGAACAATCGAAATTATCCAATTTTCGGTTGTTCAACAACCAAAATTGGGAGGAGCTCGTTTTAAAATCCTGGATCTATTTCTTGAGCTTCACCGGTCTAATTATCTTCTCATTCCCCCCATTTCTCTCTCTCTCTTACCTTTCTCACAATCAAATTGGTTATTTAGATTTGGATACAAGTATTTTGACGGATCATAACTTCATTTGACGCATTTTGAGAGCATTTGACGGATTTCAAATTTGTAGTGAAGGTATGTATAATCTGATTTATTGTTCGATTTTTAGAAGTTAATATCGTATAAAATTATGATTTAGGGTTTCACACTTGAATAGAAGCGGTCTATTTAGGGTTTATTTGATGGATTTTTCATATCCATAAATGACAATTTGTTTGAGTGATAGTTTTTTAAGAAGTGTAATTTTGTGGGTTTTTAATAACTGTAAATTTGGAGTTATTTTTTATATCTTGAATGATATACATGAGTTATTGAGTTATGTTTGTTTCTTATTTATTGTTTAAGAATTTTGAAATTTGGAGTTATTGAGAACTACAAATTTGGGGGTTTTATTAGAACTCGAAATGCATCTACAATTTGAACTCAATAGCTTAATATAGCTAAATGTGTTGCTGGATGTTGCCTTTGTATTTGAAAATATAAAACTTATGTTATATTGGGCTTACAATTTGAAATGAGCAGTATAATAAAATTGCTTTCTCTTTTTTTTTTTTGGATATCTTTGAATCTTTGTCCCATCAGTGCTTTATTTTGACTTTTACGAGTGATATCTATTTTTTTTATTTTTTTAAGCTTTTGGATATTGTTTGTTTCATTTTGAATTTTGAAAGTTTTGGTTTTTCAGTAGGTGAAGGGGATTGTGTTTTGTGACTGACTATAAATGACTCCATCTGTAATTTGAAATATGTAGCTTAATATAACAACCTCTGTTATTGGATACTGCATTTGTCTTTGAAAATGTATGATCTATGCTATGTTGGACTTCTAATTTGAAATGAGTTGCTTAATACAGATTGTTGGATGTTACTTTGTGTTGTTGGATGTTGTTGTCTGTATTTTGTTGTAATTAACATTTGGGTTATAATAAATACAAAAAATAATTGTTGTCTTTATTTCTCCCCCTTTGAACCAATATCTTAGTTGTCTGAAATGGTGCCTCAGTTGCTCATTTTTTTGATTGCTCATAGCTGTATGGGCTTATAATTAATGGGTGTGGGTTTTGTAACTTGAAATTTCTTATAGCATATATTTTGAATAGGTACAGAGATGAATAGGTACAAAGATGGTACATAACACTATTTTGGTTATCATATAAAACCAAAAATTTTGCCTTCTATACTTCATGCCTATTCTATTGTTAGTGATATATGGATAACATACGAGTTTAAAAAAACGCCGAGTCGAGCCGGACTCGCCCGGTTCGACTTGAGAATCACCATGGACGGATCGAATCGACGAAAAAAACGGAAATCGTCCGGTTCTAGAGAGAACCGGACGATTCTGTACAGTGACTCGCGATTCACTGTACGGAATCGGCGAGTGCGTACAGTGAATCGGCGAGTCCCGTACGGTAATTTTTTTTTTTTTTTTTTTGTAATCCATAATAGATTTTTTTGTAATACTTGATCGATTTTTTTGTAATCCATGATCGAATTTGTTTTTTTTTTTGTAATCCATGATTGAA
>NW_006499810.1:4128423-4150357 GCF_000471905.2 Amborella trichopoda
ATTCCCGATCCGGATCGCCTATTCATCGATCCGGATCGGTTTTTTGAAAGCCCGATCCGGGTCACCGATCCGTTTTTTAAACCATTGCTTTGAACATTTTGCAAATGCTTATGGGTTTAGGAGTACATAGGTAATAAATAACTTTATGCATACTGGCTTCAATATTTTGGATAGAATAATTCGTGAGTAGATTTTTTTGAGAGCTCATTCGATATGTAAATTTGTGATCACGTATTTGGAGGTTAATGCAAATGCATGATTATATATGTAAATGCAAGATGAGGAGTATTCTATATATAAATTTATTATCATATTCTTTTCTTAAAGCAGTATTCTATATGCAAATGAATGATGCAATTTTAAAATGCATGATGAGTTATTAGTGTATCGATTTCCTTTTATTTGTTATGCAGTTAAGTTTTGTATATGTCATCTTATGATTAACATGGTGACCATATTGGGTTTTAGTGAATATGAGTCGTGTCCATGTAGAGGGGGGATACCCAGGAGGTCCTCAGAACCCTAGTTTGCTACAGCTTCATCCAGAACATTCATCATATTTCATATGGGAAGGACATATATATGCATATATTCATCTTCTCTTTCCATTAATTTGTTATTTTTCAATAAATTGTAGTTTGCTTCAACATTATATGGGAAGTACATGTGTATATATATTGTGACTCATTTGTTCTCTGTTTGTTGTATTCCAAGAAAAACAATAAATTAGAATCGATGAGAAGACTTTTCAATTGAACGATTGACATCTAACCGATGAGCAAGTTCAATTAGTGAATGCGTTTTGGTTGGGTGTTCTATCTATCATCCAATCAGGTTGAATTGATCATCCTTTGGTCGCATTCAATGCAAAGAGGTGGCATTTTGAGATTAATTCATTCCATTATAACATTCAATTTGATGAGATGACACCAACATTATTTGATGTGTACGAGATATTAGGACTGGCTGTAGATGGCGAACCTGTTACATGTCGTCCTATTAGTGACTTCCGAGAGTTCATAGAAAATAATTTGGGTATAGTCCCCACTGGAAGCAACCTGACAGTCATCAATCATTTATGGTTGAAGGCCAATTTTAGGGAATTGCCACTTGATGCAACCCCTATGGAAGTAGTAAGATATACTCAAGTCTATCTGCTCTTCCTCATCATCGTCACTATTTTTGCTGATGCGTCAGTTGCAACAGTGCCAAGAGGTACTTGTAAATCTTTGAAGATATTGAGGAAGCTGGCAGATATACTTGGGGTGCTGCAGCCCTCGCATTTCTGTATCGTTCCTTTGGAAAAGCTTGTACTTTCAAGCAAAGACATTTTAGTGGTTCAACCACTCTTATGCAGGTAAATTAAAATTTGTAGAGACATAAGCATAATAGTTTAGACTACTTACAAAAAATATTTATTACTTATCATATCTTGATATAATGTAGTGCTGGTCTTATAAGCATAATATGCGTATGAGGCCCATACCGCATAATATCTCTCCAAATATGCCTAGGACAAAAACATGGGAGCCACCGAAGAATTATTACGACATAATAGTTTAGACTACTTACATTTTCAGTTGTTCAACAGCCGAAAACAGCACTGACCATTTCAAAATTGCATGGCTTGTGACATTTCATATTTTCGATTGTTTAATATTCGAAAATGTCACATACTCGATTGTTCATTCGGTTGTTGAACAACCGAAAATGTAACAATGACCATTTTAAAATTGCATTGTTTTTTTTGGTTGTTGAACAACGGTAGGTTTTTGCTAAATATCGCCAGTTCGGTTGCTAAATGTCACATTTCGGATGCTAAATACCGTTGGTTCAAGTATTTAGCAAAAACCGGCCTATTTTTCTTGAACCGGTCTGTTCGGCGTTAAAACGCCCGATATAACAAAATAACGGTACATTTAAGATAATGTATGTGCTTTTTAACAGTGACTGTTATATTTAGCAGAACCTGTAATTCTGCCTTTTGCAGGCTTTTTTATTCTTTTTTCTGTGGTTTTTTGTTCTTATCGCTGAATTATTGCACTTATCCCTACAAATCGTCTATAAAATCATGGATATTGAATGAAAAACTTCAAGTTTATGTTATTTTTGGCGATTTGTATAGGGTTTTTCATGTTCTTCAATTTTTTTGTGAAAAATCTGCCAAAGTGGTCTCTTGATGATCATTGTTGTTATTGTTCTTTGGAGATGGTGAATAATTATAATTAGTATTAATATTCATAATAGTAGAAGAAGGTGGGCAAGAAACGATAATCTTTTGAGCAAGAAAATCTGCCACAGTAGTCTTTGATTTTGCTGTTTTTTTTGGGTCACGCTATTTTTTCTGAAGCTGCTCCCTGGTGGCCTTGGTAAGCTGCTCTTTGGCTCCTTCATTTCTTCTCCTCTCTCTCTCTCTTCGATCTACTCTTTCTTCAACCTCTCTCTCTCATGGACTGCTCTCTAGTGGCCTTTGTTCTTTCTTTGACCCCTCGCTCTATCTATCGATTCTTTCTTTGGCCTTCATTTTTTTTTAGACTTTTACAAAAAAATTGATGCTCCTGCGAGAGCACAACTTTGATTACTCTTGGGTAATAGCTTGCTTAGGGGTACTTTTATGACAGTAAAATTTGGGGTGGATTCTTCTTTAACCTAGTGATTAATATCAATATACCCGTTATATGTGCCTGAAAAAAAAAATAATAAAAAAAAAAAATCGGATGCTTATTCAAAGATCGCTCAATTTTTTAATGGTTTGATCTAAGGATTTACGAGAGCTTGAATTCTATACTCATTTTGTTATTATGAAGAAGACTCTAAAATTTTAGATTGAAAAAATTCTCCTAATTAGGTCTTTTGCCTAAGAGAGTATATGTTAATTTGCTCCTCGTGGAGGTGCGTATTTGAGACACAAATAGAACGAGCTAAGATTGCTAGTCTCCAAGAGCATAATTATATACAAATAGAAATTCAAGAGATGTATAGGAGAATAGATGATGCATCCAGTAGCCGTCAACCTCAAGAACATGTAATACCGGGTAGGGGAGGATGTGAGCCTTTATTGCTTAGATCCATATCTAGTAGATTGAGATGTAGTTTCTCTAATCGTCCATCCTCATATAGTCGACCATCTATTACTCAATGACATGAACCCATAGATGTGCCAATAATGACCCGCGCCTCTAGACTTGATCCCTACAGGCCACAATATCATAAAAAATAAATAAAATTTTCGTCAGCAGGTGTATTAATAGAAAAGGCGAAAAAGATGATTAGCATGTTCTGGGATGCTAATGCACTACCATTTAATTATGTGAACTCAGACTTCCATCCACATATGGTAACTTCTATAGCTAAGGCAGGGCCGGGTGTTAGAGGTCCAACTGCGAAGGAGCTTACATGGTCATGTTTAGAAGCAATAAATTAGAATCAATGAGAAGACTTTTCAATTGAACGATTGACATCTAACCGATGAGCAAGTTCAATTAGTGAACGCGTTTGGGTTGCGTGCTCTATCTATCATCTAACCAGGTTGAATTGATCGTCCTTTAGTTGCAGCCAATGCAAAGAGGTGGCATTTTAAGACCAATTCATTCCATTGCAACATTCAAATTGATGACATGACACCAACATTATTTAATGTGTATGAGATATTAGGACTGGCTGTAGATGGCGACCCTGTACATGTCGTTCTATTAGTAACCTCCGGGAGTTCATAGAAAACAATTTGGGTATAGTCTCCACTAGAGGCAACCTGACAGTCATCAAACATTTATGGTTGAAGGCCAATTTTAGGGAATTGCCACCTGATGCAACCCTTATGGAAGTAGTCATATGTACTCGAGCCTATCTGCTCTTCCTCATCAGTGTCACCATTTTCGCTGATGCGTCAGTTGCAACAGTGTCGATACGTACTTGCAATTATTTGAAGATATTGAAGAAGTTGGCAGATATGTTTGGGGTGCTGCATCCGTCGCATTTCTTTATCGTTTCTTTGGAAAATCTTGTACTTTCAAGCAAAGATATTTTAGTGGTTCAACCACTCTTATGCAGGTAAATTAAAATTTTGTATAGACATCAACATAATAGTTTAGACTACTTACAAAAAATATTTATTACTTATCATTTCTTGATATAATGTAGTGCTGGTCTTATAAACATATTATGTGTATGAGGCACATATCGCATAGTATCTCTCCAAATATACCTAGGGCAAAAAGATGGGAGCCACTGAAGAATTATTATGACATAATAGTTTAGACTACTTACATTTCAGTTGTTCAACAATCCGAAAACAACACTGACCATTTCAAAATTGCATTGCTATTTTGGCTGTTGGACAACCGAAAATGTGACATTTGGGATGTTGAACAACCGAAAATAACAGTCGAAAATATCATATTTTTGATTGTTCAACATCCGAAAATGTCTCATTCGGTTGTTAAACAACCGAAAATGTAACAATGACCATTGTAAAATTGCATTGCTTTTTTTGGTTGTTGAACAACCAAAATTTGATATTTTCGGCTGCTAAACATCCGAAAATGTGGCATTTTTTAATGTTGAACAATCGAAAAAGTGACTGCTAATTTCCAGCAAGCTTCTGAAATTTGCAGTCACATTTTCGGTTGTTCAACAATCGAAACTGTGATCTTTTCGGTTTTTCAACAATCGAAAATTGACATTTTGATGTCCAAAACTTGAAATCGATTTTTTTTTCTAATTTCCATGCATATTGATGTCGAGATAATCAATTTGAAGATATTGAGCATCAAAACAACCTCTTCTACTGAAAGTTTTGAGATAGGCTCAAATTTGATTGTTTAGGGCCTCGGCTCTATATAGTGAGTTTGAATTTTTAATTATTTATTGCAGTTATTATTCAGTTTGAAAATACTGGTTTTGGTTGTTGAACATCATTGACCTCTTAACGATCTGTATATAACACCAAGTACAAAAACACAAGATTGACAACACGGAATTCAATCTATTCATTAATGCATCAAATTGATAATTCGATACACAAACACAATATTGATAACACTGAATTCACTCTATCGGTTCTCTGCAAGTCCTTCTATTATGACTGACTGCGCCGCATTGTTTGCACTTCAAAGGCCTGGTGATGGACTGTTCGGTCTCAGATATTTTTCGTTGCTTTTTTGGCCTACTAGAAAGGCGTGTCGTCCTTGGTGGCAATACAGGTCGGTTGAACATACCTGTCAACTCAATATCATCAGGGACAAGCCCAAAGGGAGTTTCAAAGGCCTTTTTAAAGTATTCCACTGTGAAGTATGCAATGGGATCCAAATGCATATAGTTAATAGCCACGATGGCATGACTATGCGGTATGCTACAGAGTTGTCATTTTCTACAACTGCACGTCCAATGAGTTAAATCGACATCGTACTTCTTCCCAAGATAGTGATTCTCAAATTGCGTGTCCATAACAGATATAACTGTGTGAAAAAATATTGCCTTCATCTTTCGCAAGTCGAGTGATTATTGGGCTTTCGTTATTAGTATGCCACTCCAACTATTACTTAACTCCTTATTCTTTTTAGACCTGGTCATCAATTGTACCCTTATTTCTTCACACATTGTAATGATCTGCTTCTCTCGAGCAGATAAAATCCAAGCATTGAATGACTCGGCCATGTTTGAGGTAAGATGATTTTATCTTCTCCCTGAAAAATAGGCATTTGCCTAATATTTGGGAGGGATATTCTTAATCCACTCATATGCCTATAGGTCAGCACACTGTATATCAAACATTATTTTTTCAAACCCACTAATGTTCGCTTTATGGGCCGCCTTCCCAAACAACATCAACAATACTTCGGTGTTTGCTGATTTCTTCATAAAGCCCTTGAAGTTCTCTCCCGTAGGTCGCATGCAAAATGCTGGAAAACAAGTGGGAAAACATTTCTCTATTGCTTTTGGCAGGCTTTTCTGTCGATTTGATACAATTGTTAAGGCATGCAGATTAGGAAACTCGTTCAATAGCTCACTCAGTATACTTAAGCACAAATACCAACTCTGGTAGTTCTCCTTCTCGACCACTGTAAATGCCAATGGGAAGAGCCCATTATTTGCGTCTATGGCGATGGCGCACAATAATATGTCTTGATTTAATCTTTTTAAGAATGTCCCATCAGTACCCATTAGTGGCCTGCATCCATTAACAAAATCGATGATGCATGGACGAAAAACAATAAATAGTCGTTTAAACCTGCCTTCGTCTGTGTAGATGTGAACTTCGATTCTCGAGTTAGTTCTTCGGCGCTTCTCCATATATAAGGGGAGGTTATGGTATTGTTGTTCATGTGATCCATCTATTATCTCTCTAGCAACTTTTTTTCTTTGTCAAGATTGCATGTAGGAAAACTTGACACTGTGATCGTATTGGATATCCTTTACGATGTCTTTCGCCTTAATTTTTGGTTGGTCAATAAGAACGCCTTTAATTTTTTTTGCCACCCAATCACTATGAGCTAGTGGCTGATGGACCCTCCTCATTAGACCACTACATGTGTGTTCCTTAACCATCGACTTCACTTCGAAGTTTGTCATACTGCCAACTCGTAAGCACCACACCGCACTTGCCATGTGCATCCCTTTGCCTTACAACTTGCCCATACCCATCCCAATTCACTTTTGTCAAACTTCAGGACAAAATTTATTGTGGATAGAAAAATCAACTAGATGATGCCACATTCATTGATATTTTAAAAAATTGCCCAATTTCAATTGAACCTCCTTACCAACTCCTCTACATGGGCTCTCTAATGATTCAATATCCTTCATATCACGCTTTTGGTACAAGCTCAGGGTCAGGCACCACTTCAACGTTTTAATCTGGATAAAGTAAATGAGCGTTACAACGACTGTTGACAAAATATAGAGTGTAAGATGAAGCAACAATTTATGCACATAAAATATTCAAATAAAGCAAATTAGAGATAAAAAAGTAAATTGTAGATATACATATTCCTTGAAGATGAGCCATCACCAGCAGATTCTATAGTTGGGAATTCCATATATCTCCGTTCTGGCTCTATTGCAGAGGCAATACAACAATACTCGAAGACTTCCCTCCCAACGTAAAAGATACATTTATATCATCAATTACATCAATCAATGCAAGCCCCACTAGATAGACTTGTGTTGTGGTGCATAATAGCCAATTTCTTTGGATCACATAATGTTAAACTACCAAAATGTCTTTTTAGTTCCTCCAAGGAACTATTTCCATTATACTTCATAATCTTCAATTTTCCCCCTTTATAAACCACACGTCCTCATCTGTATTCGTCTCAAATGACCCCCCAGATCAGAATACCAGTTGCACTCTCTCGGTAACCATCGTCAATGCTATTATATTAAATGAATAGTTTGTTCGTGTTACAAAAAATCAATACAATAAGGAATAAAAAAAATTAGATATTTCTAACTACTAAAATGTGAGTATTACATAATAGATTAAAATAGTGTACTCCTAAAAAAATTCAACTAATCAATAAACAACAAAAGCATCAAATACTAAAACAAACACAAAATAAACAACAAATACAATATAGTGTACTACTATATGTATCAATATAATACAAACAACAAATAATTATACAAAGACAACTTCAACAATATTTAGCAAATATTATTTATTAATCCACAATATACAACAAATACTAATAAAAAAATATAATATTGCATTAATTGTATCAAAATTAACCAAAATTAATCAATAGCATAAGGAAAGAGTAAGAAAGGTACCAATCACGACCAAATAAAGAGCCAATCTCTTCAACTTGGTGGGATATTGTATTGGGGGATAGTAAAGTGCATAGAATTGGGCACAAATTTTTTTTTCCCTAAATTATCAAAAAAAAAGAACTCCTTCCCACTAATAAGAGTGAACTTTTCCCACCAAAACTTTCGATTATTCAATAACCAAAAATCGTAAATTGTCGGTTCTTCAATAACCGAAATTAGTGTATTTTTTGTTGTTGAACAACCGAAAATACATTGAACTAGATTGTTCAACAAGTAAAAAAGGGTAAAGTCATCTTTTTTTAATATTTCCATTTTGACATGAAAAAAACGGATACGATAGTAATAACAAAAACTATTCAGAAGAGCCGTAATAACACAAACTATAACGGATATGTATGTAATTTTCTCAAAAAAAATATTGGGGGAAAATTCTTTAATAATGCTTATTTTTAGATATATTAGCTTAAATTTATCTTAAAAATAGTAGGGAATTGATTAGTCATTAAGAAAAAAAGCTGCAAAGTCTTTTTCAAATTTTTAGGTAAAAAAACAGGTAAAGACTAGCATGAATAAGAACTAGCCCCTTAAGGCTCATTGCATTCCACGTCACCCCCAAATGCACAATATATTTTGAGCACATGACCTATGCGCCTATTAGAGAATATTGTGTACGTACTCCCTAAGCCAAGAGACATACTTAAAGAGGATTTTGTTAATTTGAGAACCACTTAAGAATTATTAGATAATTATTTTTAAAAAAAAAATAATTAATTTTGAAATTTGTAATACTTAG
This sequence comes from Amborella trichopoda, assembly GCF_000471905.2. Next base: position 4,136,987 of record NW_006499810.1, read on the forward strand.
ATTTCATCTTTCGCAATTTGGACAATTTTGTTGAATCCCAATACTTTTTTTTCAAGGGCACATTGCGAGTGCAATTTAGAACATCTTTATTTAAGTTAATCTATGGTTGATAAGTTAATCTATAGATTGAATGTATAGTTACAACTACTTATTTTAAAATCTAAGAGACAACTCGTACAAAAGATAAATGGTCTATTTACAATCAATCTCATTTTTTTAAAGAGATTGTATACAATGATACCTTGATAGAAAGAAGTTGCAATCACTTTTAACCATTTGATCATAAATTTGATAGTTGAAGTACATCATAAATTCCGAAAAAAACTCTTTTAAAGTTTGAGCTTGGTCATTGAAATAAATGAAGCCATCTAATTTTACATCCAAATGTCAAGTTGAATTGTGTCTCGCACGAATGGAATCCTAATCACGTGCACTCAATAGAGCATCCGCACTATCCCGCCGCTGCTGCCATGTCAGCTATTTCCCTCCAATCGTTCATATATAGAGAGGGAAATGCGTCGTTGGTGCAGTGGATCGCCCCTTACACCAGGCTCCCCGAACGACCTCTCTCTCTCATGGACCTCCCCACCCGCCATGAATACTCAGTTACAGAGAAACTAGAAGTCTGGCTCCGACCCATTTGATAAACCCGGAGCTTCAGGCCAAAGCTCGTCTCTATCTCTTCGTCTCAAGAAAAATCAGGGGCTTTAGGTAAGCGTTTGATAATCGTGTAAAGCGTTGAAAGTGCCCCCACTTTCTAATTCTCATAGTTTTGGGAACAGGAAATACGGGGACAGTCGGAACACAGCTTCTCCCCGTTCACTGCTCCCTTTAAGGAAAGCTGCCGCTCAGGGTTACCTGTGTGGGGCTGCTTTCAGTGAAAATCACAGCACTAGTAAACCCTAAAAAAAAGCCAGAGCACCTTGAGATTTTGGGAGCTGAGTACCTTCAGCACTACTAAACCCTAAAACAAAGCCAGAGCACCTTGAGATTTTGGGAGCTGAGTACCTTCAGCCATTGAGCTTGCCGCTCGATGAACTGCCCTTTCTCTTGCCCTATAGCCTCTGCATCGACAATCAATCGAAAATCGGTGAGTACGTTGAGATTTTTTTACTGTTTATTGAGGCTGTATTTTCCTTGAAATCCTGGCTTCTTTTTTTTGTTTGAGAAATTGTCAACTGTTACTGTGGTTCTGCTTCATTCTGCCATTCTCATGAGTTCATCAGTAAAATTTTCGAGTCTTTATTTCAGCAAATTTATTTGCCTAGTTAATCTGCTTAGTGTGGTTTCTTTCATTGGATCTGGTAGAGGTTATTAATTTGAAAAGATAAATGGGTAGATGTTATAATAGTTTGTGATCCATGGTGTGAATTGGAACGCACCTTTCATTCTCGTGCACACATCTGGCATGGAATGAGATATTAAACCTACCTCAAAGTGGAATTGGGAAAAATTTGTGATGTTTCTTGGTAAAGAAAGTGAGATCATAAAGATTGTTGCACTGCCAACAGATTGGAAAAGTGTTGGTCAGGTACTTTGGAGCTTTGCACTCCAATTCTGAGAGTTGATTCTCTTTGTGAAATTTTGCAATTTTGTATAGAATATTGATGAATTTTGCTGTTACAAGTATCTGTAAGAGGTGATTCTGTTGTAATGATACCTAGAATACACTGAAACACTGAAGTGCCTTTTTTCTTTTAATGTTCTTTTAGCTATCCATAACTCTGAGTCCCTATAGCTTGGAAAACAGGAAAGTAACCTCAAGTATGTTTTATTTTATTTGTGATATTTACGCTTTGGACTGGTTCTATGCTGCTTTAGGCCCTACAACAACTTTGTACACAAGAAACTTTATTTCTGGTGTAATCTACACATCAGATCTCAGAAACATCATCATACCACCTGAGTAGTGAGTTAAAGAGAGAAAAATTATCAATATTTATACCTTGTACTGTGGATTGAGGAAATCGGACTGCTTGGGCACTGTCCACTCTACCTCATAATAAAAAAACGATCAAACCAATATTGAATGTATAGTTCAGTTAGTATGTGTTCATCACAATTGCCAGCTAATTGGGGCTCATTGCAATTAGAACCTTGTGATCCCTGTTTTATCTTTTCAGCAATTGACATCCAAAAGATGGGATATAATGAACAACCATCTAACAATGGTCAATACCAAACTATGTTTAGTGGTTTGTCATTTGAACCCATTAATACGTGTTCCAGCAGAAATACAATTTTTGTTTTGTTTAGAATGTTGCAGCAGAAATATATTCTTCATTCATTTTTTGTCTCATGGATTCTTATGCTATTAAACATTTGATATTGATGCTTGAATCTATTTACATGTCTAAGCACAATAAAGTATTCCTTGAATCTGTTTGCATGTTTGGTATTATATTGGGTGAATGGAATGAACCTTATTTAATTACAAACTATTATTAAGTAACTGCATTTTGTACATCATATCAATGAAATATATAATGAACAATATTACAGGCAGTTTTCAGCTTTCCCATTACTAAACAGGTGAAAATGCTAGCACCATCGTTTAACAAACAGGGTTTTCCCGCTTTCACACTACCAATTTTCACCAGCATCCAGAATCTAGGAAAGTTAGCCTTGGTGATTCCCAGGGAGAATGCAATGAAAGTTATCAAATGCTAGGTAGCGTTTGCTAACCGTGTAAATGGGTGTAAAGGGGGGAAAGTATCGAATTTCCATGTACTGTATATTGATCGTGTTTGATTAATAAAATAGGGGGGAAAGTCGGAACTACCTTTTTCCCCCTTTCTAACCACGCAGGGGGTTGGGTGAGTGGCAACTTTCCCCCAAAATTTCGTTCCGACTTTCTCCCCATCAAAAACCGTAGCGAGAGACTTCTTCGCTCTCCCTCGCTTCTAACTCCCTCTACTACGAGCCTCTCTTCTCTGTCCCTCTTCGAGCCTCTCTTCTCTGTGCTCTCTCTCTTTGAGCAACCTGTGGGAGTAACCTCTGCGAGCAGAACTGCTACCTCTCTCTCTCTTGGAGTGCGCGAGCAAATTGGAGCAACCTCTCTCACCCTATTCGAAGTCAGCAGCTCTCTCTCTCAACAAAATTGTAAATAAAATTATGTTAGGAAATTTTGATTCTCCTATAGACAAAATTAAAGCAAATCTGGTTAATTTATGGAAAACTATAAAAGCAATGTTTTTGTGTCCTGATTTATCATAGTAATTTGTAAACCTGAAATCTATGGAAACCCTAGATTGGTGAGTCAACATTAATTTTTTTCTTTGATTTATAGTTTTTAAATCACTGTAGTTCACTTTGATTTATCAAAATAATGGCCAATGACTTGATAAACTATAAAAAGAATGTTTTTAAATCACTGATTTATTTTGGCTCTCCAAAAAGGGTTTCAAGTTGCCAAGAAAAATTAATTTTTTTTTGCAGCCTTAAATATTTGTATTTTTGTAGAAATTACTATTGTTCATTCAAAGTTCTACGCAGTATAACATGCTAGTTTAAAGCTCAAGATGCTAGCTTTTGATCTCAATTGATCGATTTCTAATGGGATTAGTTGTTATTAACTTACAGTTTTATAGCCATTTTTTGGGTTGTTAGCATTTGATGAACTCAACAGTATGATAATTAACTTCCTCTTAGAATTTTGTAATTTTGATGACTTTCTATTAGAATTTAAAAAATGAGCCAATTTATTGTTCATTTGTTGGCTATTGATCTTTTGGTCATGATAAATTGAGGGAGCAAATATGTGATGATCAATTCCCAAAGTGTTTAAGATAGGGCTTTCATGGAAGAGTTGAGGGTAGAGAAAGAGTCATGGCTTTCCATCTCTCTCGCTATTATTGAGTTTAATAGAGGATTTGTGTAATTGTGAGTCAATAAAGAGAGATAAGAGACAGAAAGAAGTGGTCTATGCAAGCGTTGGTGATATAGAAGATAGTGAGAGGTTAATTGTCTCTGTTAGTGAAATGCAATTGGAAGGAGTCTCTTTAATAGCAAGCTGACCCTGTTAGTGAGAGATTGGCTGTCTCTGTTAGTGAAATGTTGTTTGTGATACTGCATGCAAGCTGCTGTCTTTTGTTAATTGAAGTGATGAGGGGCAGTGTATTGTTTTCTCCTTAGATTTCTTGTGTAGAGCCATCTGAGTATGTAATTACTATACAAGTTTATAAATTGGTTTGTCAAGTTCTCTTGATATTTGTTGCTCTACATTGGTGTTATGTGTTGCAATTAGATTGTTGGATGTGATACTGCGTGCAAGCTGCTGTCTTTTGTTAATTGAAGTGATGAAGGGAAGTGTATTGGTTTCTCCTTAGATTTCTTGTGGAGTCATTTAAGTATGTAAATTACTTTACAAGTTTGTAAATTGGTTTGTGAAGTTCTCTTGATATTTGTTGCTCTATATGAGTGTTATGTGTTGCAATTAGATTGCTGTCTTTTGTAAATTGAAGTGATGAGGGGCAGTGCATTTCCAAAACCAGAGAAATCAGCGCTTGGTCGCTCTGCATTTCCAACACCCGAGAAACCCATCGAACCTCGACGAAGATATGGGACAAAAAATGTCTCTATTTCTTCGAAGGAAGTTGAGAAGATTGGTTCTGAGACCTTTAAATTGACTAGAGGTCAAGAGAATGTACCTTGTTTTGAAGGATCTCATCTTGATCAGGCTGGAAAATCCACATTGAGATCTAACAAGAATAAAGGGATGAAGCTCCCAGAGAAGTGAGTAGCATTTGGTTTATTAGACCCAACAATTTGCGTTTGTCTTTTGCAGAAATTCAGTATCTTTTGGTTGATTTTTTGGTTTTAATATGGGGAATGCCTTTATTTTACCATGATAATCCTATCAGATATATACTGATTTATGTATATATTTTCCTTTTGTCTTGATCTCATAGTTGAGCACTGGCAAAACGACCATTTTGATCAGACTATTTTTCTTTCATTAATACAATTAGTGGGTATATTTACCATGAATATCCAAGAAACGAACAAAATTAGAATAACCATGAAAGCAATGTGATATTTACTATGCTATTGGATTTTCTCTTTGGAATGAATTAAGTACAGTTATCTTGAGTGTTTTCATGATGGATTGAAATTATCGATGTTTTTGGGAAAAAACTAGCTGAACTTAATTGGGTTTTTATTCTTTTTGATGAATTGATTAATTTTTATGTTCTGAAACAGATACGAGATGCTGGCTGAATTTATGGAGAGCATGGAGTGCTCCATAAGATTGCTGCGCCTTAAGAATACCATCACTTCTTTCACCAACATTTGGTCTCAGGTCGAAACCCTCACCAAAAGGTAACACATTTATATGCTTAATGCCCTTGGAAATACTCTCTAGTTTGTCTTATTTTATCTAAAAGTGGTTTATTTATTGCTAAAATTCTAATTAGTAAGAAACAAGTTAGGGCTCTTGTCTTATTTTATCCAAAAGTGGTTTATTTATTTGTTAAAATTCTAATTAGTAAGAAACAAGTTAGGGCTAATTTGTTTTCAAAACCCAAATTTTTGGCATGGTCCCCTGATGAATAGAAAATCGGAACCCCACACCTCAATCCATAAGTTTGCATCATTGTTTCTTTGTAATTTCCTTTTTTGGGGTAATCTTTTATGCATGTGTGCATTTCTCTTTTGCCAATATGATGTATTATTTCCTTATTTCAGCTGAAATCCCTCTCTCTCCCCATCCCTCCCTCCCTCTGATCCCCATATGATATCTTATTTCCTTATTTCAGCTGGATACATTTTCTTACACACACTCTATTGAATTATTCAGGAGGTTTACATATGCTCACCTAGTGCAGATGAAGTACATAATGGGTGCTGGAATATAGCTTAAGAAGATACTCTCCCATGATGAGAGGACTCTTTGCATGAAGCCTGATCTTCTTATTACTCTTCAGCCCAATGCACTGAAAACTTCCAGCAAAACTCAGAAATTAGGGATTGTATTTTTTATTTTTAGGAGAGTATTTCGTGCCAGGCTCTCAGAGTTCTTTGAATTCCACCCTAAGATAATCTAATCTTGCATGACATCTTGTTTGTTGTTATATAATGAGAAAGAATGTTTGTTTTGGTATGATTCTTTTTTCTGATGATGCTACCTATAGTTTTCACTTTGAATGCTTCCTTAGTTTTTTGCTGTTTTAAATATATTTGAGAGTATCACATGCTTATATATGCTACCATCACAAGTATTTGCAAATCTCTAACTGCAACAATTTAAACTTGTTAGTGGCCATGGCTCTTTCACACCTCCCAAGATAGAGGTATTCATGTGGATTGCTCTTTGTCTAAGGGTTATCACTACAGATATGCTGCAAAGACCAGGCATCCCATTGCCAAATCGGCGTGCTCTTTGCTTGGAAGAAGAGGAAGCCAACGACCACCTGTTCTTGCACTGCCCATGTGCTTTTGCTATTTGGGGTGAATTGCTAGGACTCTTCCATGTGAAGTGGGTTCTTCCAGCCACGGTCACCCTAATCTTCTCATCAATTCAACTTTACCCCTGGACTAAACCAGGGATTCTTCTATGGAAAACAGCGGTGGGAGCTACTATTTGGGGTATATGGATTGAGCGAAATACTAGAATCTTTAGGGAAGAATCCTCCCCAAACATTTTTACTAAGCTCAAATCCTCTATTGTGTTTTGGGCTACCAATCACAAGGTATTCAAAGGACTTCCTCTTGCAGTTTTCCTAAATGATTGGGCCGCAATCTTGTAGCATAACAGCAAAGGCATTTTTCGAAGTTCTTATTGGAGACCTATTGAGCCAGGACATCTCAAACTTAATTTCGATGGTTGCTCGCTAGGAAATCCTGGACCTGTCGGCGTTGGGGCTATCCTCAAGGACAGTGCAGGCACAACCTTAGCATCCCTATCCTAATTTATTGGTCATTCTGAGCCTATGGAGGCCGAGGCAACTGCACTTCTTGAAGGCCTCAAACTTACTCTTCCTTTCCACTTGGAGCCTCTCATCATTGAAGGAGACTCCAAGAATGTTATTGCTTGGGCTTCAAAATCTTCTCCCCACCATGGAATCTTGCTCATATTTTTGATGAAATTCACTATTTGCAGGGATATGTGCGCCTCATGGAGGCATATCTGGAGGGAAAGAAGCCAAGTAGTGGACTCTCTCGCTAAAGATGGAACAACATTAGATGGTGCTTAATTTTTTGGGATCAACATCTTTTTGCCTGTTGCTTTGTTACTGTCACTGTAACCTTTAAAACGATGATTTTGGATTCTACTCTCTCTCACCCCTCCTTTTCATAAGGGTTCTATTGTGTAAGCTTTCCGCCTATGGAAAGCATTTCTCCTCTAAAACTCTATACTTCCCTATCTATATAATTAAAAGTTGACCTTACAAAAAAAAACAATTTAAACTTGCATGACCCACTCTCCCAGTTATGGATTAGAACATAATTCTTCTCTGATTTTACTATATTAATTAGGTCCATATATAGTAGTTGGGCTTGTATAGTTTATTTAGTAAACAAGGCCAACATGGCTAAATTATTAACATAAACCCAACTAACTGAACTCAGATATTTTGCTTTGGTACTATCAATTCACTGATTTCTCATTCATTCAAATCACCAACTTCTGTGGAAATCTGATTAAGGATGCCACTACATTGGAAACTAAGGGACAGTGCTCATTTGATCCGGGGGGCTTATGAGGCACTGTCAGCATGACAGGGGTTTCCTAGCTCATTTTGGGCTGAACATTATTGTCTTAGATTGAAATCCTTTGATTTTCCTGCAAGAATTAGAAATATTTGCCTCCCACTTAACTGTAATAATCTTCTTCAAAAACAGTTTTCTGTGTGTGTGACTAACATTGTAGGCTAGTTTACTATGATGACGTGTAAGTTAGATAGCAAGCAAATCTTTTGAATTGATTACTGAAACTTATTTTTCGTGCTAAATGATGGCTGAGAACTATGCAGGTGTGTTATCTTCCAGAAAATCTGAATAATCAATTTTTCAATATGATAGCGAAAAGAAAAGCTTTCAAGTATGAAATGCTTTGTGAGTACGGGTGGGGAAATAATTACAGCCGAAAGTCATAGGGAATTCACTTTTCTAGTCATCCTCCTAGTATGTATGATCATTCAATTTTTGTGATCATAGCCATAATGAACTTATAACCATGAACATTGCACAGTCTTTATCATAATCTACAAACAAGTTGCAAAATTTAGCTGCTTGTTATTTCTTGGGTTTCCAATTTACTACTTACTATAGAGTGAATTAATTATTCTTTTGTTGCTTATTCTCTCAAAATGTATCTATTTTCCTTCCTTTGTTAGTGATTTATGTTAGAAAGCATTTTTGTTAATATCAGGGAGATGAAATTCATATCACCTCATCATCGTCTCTAGCTCTTTCCCAACCCTCTGGTCCTTATGTAATGGCAATCTCTTCCCATTTTTCTACTTCTTTCAGGCCACACTTTTCTCAGAGAGCGAAGAAAACTCATCTTGATCTCGGGCCATTAGAGCCTCTTACAGAGAATTGCTCAATTAAAAAACCTTTTGAGAAAGAAAAAGCATCCAGTTCTAATCCTTCAGTGCCCCTTGACCCTCTTTCAGCATGCCAAACCAGTGAGAAGGAATCAATAGGACCTGATTCTCCAAAATTTCAAATGCTGCTTTCCCATAATCCAAATTTGCATTCTCTTGGCACTCCTCACAAACTGAAATGACCATCAAAAGTGCAGCCACTGGCTTCTAAAATGCTTGAAAAATCTGAGGAGAAGAGGGTGGAAAAATGTAGAGAATACACCAGTTAAAACTTGTGTCCACTCCAATTGGATTGATGACAAGAACACCGGAGTTGGAGACACCAAAACGATTGAGGCCGGGTTTAGATGACAATGTTATCACAACAGACATTGATTCAACAAAACGGTTGATTAGAACTAGGTCTTTGAACTAAAGTTCTCCAATTAAAAATTCAACTCTGGCATAAGAGGAGAGAAGATCAGGAGTCGATGAAGAAATCATCAAATCTCTTCCCGCTTCTTTTTGGAATTCAGTACGTCTTCCAAAATATGTTGGTGAATGGGTTCTAATTCTTTTAGAGCTCAACTCCTAGACACTTTCCCATTTCCTTTATACTATGTAATGTATATCTGATGATTTTTGATGAGGAAGCATATGGGGGGATTTATTTACAGATTAGAGAGAAGGAGAAGAAAGCGATGGAAGCCAAAGCTGCTGTAGATAAGAGGCAAAGCATGGTGGCTTCCCTGCCTAAACTCTATGACATGATCTGACTCATATTTCAAGGCATGAATTGATCAGTTCTCACCAAACAGGAGCTTGTTCAGAGACCAACTGTGAATCATCCTGAAATTATTGACAGAAGTAAATCCCTTCTCTGTAATCTACATATCTGAATACTAAGTATTACTTGATTTAGGAATTGAGTGTACAGAAATGTTGGACAGAAGTAAATCCCTTCTCTGTAATCAACTCATCACCATTGAATGTAATGTTGGACAATGATGGAGAGTGTGTGAGACCGCAGAAGAGGACATAACCTGATGCTGCGTCTTGTTCTCTCTTCATCATCATTTCATTCAACATTGATGATTGTTGGGACCATGTTTTTCTGAAGTTGTTGGATTTTAACATACTATGCATAACAAAGTTCTTGTGTAAATTCCTGTAGTCTTTGGTCTCATGCTATGATGGTCTGTGTCTGTCTTTACATGTTCTGTTGATGTGTACTAATTTTATAGTGGTTTATAGGGGAAATTGAGAACAGCTAAAGCTGGTACAGGACTGGATGCTTAAAGGATCGAATGGGAATGATGACTCCCTGGCCGGCCGTACTACACAGTTCCGGCTGCAAATCTCGGAAAAAGAGATTGGTTCAGTAGATAGACACATACCATCAGCCAAACTAGTGCCACCGGGATGGAGCTGTAAGCAATGAATGCCGTTACCCGGATTTTGAAAAATATTTCGCGGCGGTTATCGACTCGCTTCGGCTTTCAAGAGCGCAATGGGGATATGCAAGACTTTCTACTTGGTCCGGCGTATAGGTGATCCTTAGAGCCGGGAATTCTATCCCCATGGCTTGCTCAATCTTAGGAATGACCTCTGGTTCATCTTTTGGCCAAGGTGGCTCAGAACAGGGGGCAAAGGGCGAAGACTCCTTTTCAAGCGAAGGAGTTTCTTGAGGGATGATGGTTGGGATGTGAATGAAGAGTAGTTAGCGGTAAAATTCTGCCCTGCCTTTCTTCCTCTTTGAACATGTTCACCAATGTTCTCCCAACATCCTTAACAACTTTATGAGACAAAGACGCTGTGTTAATTGTAGACAAGAATTGGTTCCAGACTGGATCACAGGAAAGATGGCATCCAGTGGGGATTTCTTTGTAGGTTTGTATTTCATAAAAATCTTTTAGGGGGAATGTGTGGTGTTTACAAGCTTAGTCTGTTAATTTTCCCTCTTCTATTTTATATTTTATGAGCTCCATGCAAACTTTTTGAGAATGCCTTGCTTTAACTAAGAACATCCAGTTTTCCGTTATTGAGACTTTATTCTGCTCACTAGTCTTTTCAACAGTAATATCAAACCCTCAATTCCATGTCTTCTCAACAGTAATGGCCAACCCTCAATCTCATCTTCTAGAGTCTCTCTATCCCTCTCTCTATCCCTTGTTTTCTCCTGAAAGTGGTTGCTGTGGCACCAAGAAAAATTAGGCTTACATCTCCTCTACTGTCTGACATAAACAAAGAAACAACTCAATGCTTCAAGTTGTTATCTTCCATTAAGTAGCTCTGTTTAGCTATCTGCATTGTCATCTAATTAGGTTTATTAGCTATTTGTTTGAAGTTTGAATGTGTTTCTTTGGTATATGCAGTGTGTGCGATAACTGATCCAGCATCAGTTCATGCTAGACTTAAGGAAGCACTATGAGACATTATGCCTCAAAACATTGGTATGTGTTACCCAATTGCGAAATGAAATCAGCTGGTTTCTGCTTGGTACATTTCAAAACTAGCTAGCACTGGGACTCAAAAGATTGAGTTTCAGTTGTAGGGGCAGGCCAAGATACGAAGCCCCATCTCATCGTCGATTGTTAGAGCAAAGAGTAGAGGTTCTAAGAAAAGGATCCATCAAGTCCTATTTGTGCTTGTTGATAGCGAATCAATATAGTTGGAATTCTGGGCCCTGTATTTGTATATTCATTGTCATGTGTATTATGTCGATCCATAATGTGTTGTATATTGAATTCAAAAAGGTGACTGAGCAGAATGCATTTAACGGTTTGATATTTACAGATGTATGAAGTAATAAACGGTTTGACCTTCAAAAATACGGAAGCAGGTTTCCAACAGGGTTAGGATAAGGTATTATTATATCTTGGGGTGTTAAATGGGATATTATCATGTTTGTTTTTTAAATGGGAATTTGTCGGATGATTATTTGTACTTTAATATATTAAAATAATATATTGTTTATTATAAAATTTAAATTTGTTGAAATTATCAAATATGAATTCAAATTATTCACAATAGAAAAACATAAATATATTAAAATTTTTATAAGCAACAAAGTGGACAATAATTCCTAATGTATGTTAAAAATCAGAATATCAAAGATTTATTATTCAATTCAATAGATTTAATTATATATTCAACTGACAATAATTTCAATGTATGTCAAAATTAAAATATTAGAATTTTATTATCAAATTCCATAGATTGAATTACATACACTATCAAGTCCTAGATTGCTCCTCATTAGCTTCGTTGAGATTTTTAGAGCTCATTTTAGGTAAATGATGTTTCTTTTCAAATTCAAATTGCTAATTTTGCTTTCAGATTGCATATGTTATTATTAAGAAATGATCTTTTCATTAAAATAGTAAGTGCCCTTCAAAAATTGTGATCAGTTTATTTTTAGATGGATATTAGTGGAGTTATCGAAATTAAATTGATCATTATAAAATAAAAATAATTTCAATTTATCAAAGCGGATTATCAGTATGGCTAGTACTTTTGCAAGTCATGGATGAAAGAGTAGTACTCACTCAACTTCCAAATCCTCAATTCAACGATTCTAACGGTTTTAAACCATATGAACCATGGACATTCACATTTGGATGTGGCCATTTTCATTAACACTTGTTGGTTAGTGATCCTTGATTCTATATTGAGTTGCAAGAGAGAGAAGAGCTGTGTCCAAGTTCTTTAGTAGAGATTCACTATATCGTACACACTAAAGAAAGTTTGCACAGGGGTCAATCTGAGCTTTCTTTAGTAGCGTTTCTATTAATGGTACTATGAAACTTTGGGTACTCCAATCCAATATCCACTGTAGGACCTTTAGTTTCGACCGGTAGGTCAAGCCGGGGTTTGAAACTTAAGCTTGGAAAAGTATTTTTAACGCTTATAGGCAAAAATGACTACCCTCTCATCACCGTTCAAAGTTCATTGTACGGTCACAATTGCTTGGTAACGTTCTATTTTTTATTTTTCTACAAGTCAGAATGATCTGAAATTTGGAGCGTGTGTACATATTAGTGAGGCACACCTAATAAAAAATAAAAAAAATAATTCGTGAAATAACAATTGATAAAAATATCCCCAAAACTTTTGGGGGGTATTTTGGTCAATTTTTTAATGTAAAATATTTTTTGATATTTTTTGTAGATTCACTTATTGTTGATGAGCACACACTTCAAATTTTAGGTTATTCCAATTTGTAAAAAAAAAAAATTGAAAAATGAAACACTACCGGACAATCTTGACCGTGTGATAAACTTTGGACGGTGAAGAGGGTAGGCGAAATCAGTGTTCATTTTCGCCTATAGGCGTTTTGTAGTATTTTCATATATAAATATATTGGGAAAGGTTTCTATGCTTCTCCTACAACAAAGAAGTTCTATCCTCTCCCTACCATCCGACCGTCCAGTTTTGATTTAGAGTGCTACTCATCGTTTGATCTTAGATCCGACGTCTCAATATATTTTATTTTTAAATTTTTAATACAAATTGTATGAATATGAAATTTGGTACGAGCCATCTTCTCATTGGGTTGCACCTATAAAAAATATTAAAAATAAGTTTTTGATAAAATATAATGACCAAAATACCCCTTGAAACTTTCAGGGGATCATTTTATTTTATTGAAAATATTTTTTTATATTTTTTTGCTAGTGTGAGTTTAATAGAGGAATGGACGTCCAAAATTTGGTATCAAAATAGTTTATAGAAAAAAAAGAAAAAAAAGAAAAAAAATTGTGTATAGACATGACATTGCGATTGGAGCAATCTTAGCCCTCCATTCAAAATGGACGGTTGGATAAGAGGGAGGATAAAA
>NW_006499810.1:4152642-4193713 GCF_000471905.2 Amborella trichopoda
ATGTTTTGTTCCCTTGTTTAAAAGCTGCCACGGACCTACAGGAGCTGTGACGGTCCCCCCATATTTTTTTCTTCAAATTTGCATGAAACAAATCCGGTCACGGACTTGCTATGTCCATGACAGACTGCCACAAACATGCTAAGTCCGCGACTGTCATTAATCCACGCCGTCTGAAAAAATCGGATAGCGTCGAGTCCATCGGCGAAAATATTGTTCATTTTCGCCCATAAGCGTTTTGTTGTCTTTTCCATGGAAAAATATTAAAAACGCCTATAGGTGAAGAGTTCCAGTGTTTCCCCTCCATCACGGACATGCTATCTTCGTGACTGTTTTGCCTAAAAACCGCCACGGATCTGTGGGAGTCATGGCTGTCCCCTCATATTTTTTGCTTCAAATTTGCATGAAAAAAATACCGTTACGGACTTGCTATGTCCGTGATGGACTGCCACGGACATGCTAAGTTTGTGATGGTCTTTAATCCACGTTGTCTGAAAAAAATTAGACGGCATCGAGCCTATGGGCGAAAACACTGTTCATTTCGTGCATAGGCGTTTTGTAGTCTCTTATGTATATATATATATATATATATCTATATATACATGCAGTGATCTAATGCAATGGTTGTATCATAGTATAATGCAACTACACTTCTAGAAAACTATATTTGTGGTATTTGTATGATCTAAAATTTTGCACACGCTCTCTTGACCTCAATAATGAATCTCTAAAAAAAAAAGAAGTTCGATTTGAACTTTAGATACAGTCAAAATTAGTCCCCTCCAACAACGAATCTAGACCATTCATTTGGTAAATTTCAAGACCTTAACCTTTAAAAACTCAAACTCATTTTTTTTCTGTTTTAACATTATTCATCTAATGGTAATAAAGCCATCTAAAACATTGGAAAAAAATCATTCAAAGACTTATATCTAAACATCTTATTAAAAGGGACGACCTATGTTAATTGGGCTAAAACACTAAAATTGAAATTGCGTTTTATTTTACTTTATTTTATTGTTCATTAGAATGAAAAGAGTGTATATTTTAAAATTTGGATCAAATAAATGATCTTAACATGGTTTTTGAAGTTCCCTTGCATAAAATCACTGCCCTACCATACAATCTCTTTTTGTGTGTGTATTTTAATATATTTTCTGAATATTTTTCAAAATAGTTTGTTAGGTTCTAGACCCGGACCAAATTGGGTGGGGTTCGGGTCCAAGTTTTGGATTCGATGGGCACGTTTGGGTCCAAAACCTTGGACCCGAGTTGGGTCTGTGTTGAGTTGCAGTCTAGGTCGACCTGAACCTGACCCGACCCATGGCCGCCCCTAGCATCTGTGGTGCCAACCCACTACAACACCTGTTAGGAGGTGCGATTTAGTTCAAGTAGAAAGATTGAAAATGACAAGTAATTGGCCCAAAAGGACATGGTTGGAAGTTATCCGAAAAGATGTAAGGACTTATGGCCTTATTGAGGGTATGACTTTTAATAGAACATAATATAGGACCACGATTTAGCCTACCCTAATTAATTAGAAAAATGCTATAATGATGATGGTGAACGTCTTCAACCAAGTGACCAACCTTGAAAAAGTCAAAAATCCTATGCACTCTACAACCAAGTGACCAACCTTGAAAAAGTCAAAAATCCTATGCACTCTATACGTACTTAGATCAATTTTTAGATGGTAGATCCAAGTGTAGGAACTCAAAATTCAGATTTGTTTTTTTCAATACTCATATGGATTCAACTATATAGAATTTTATAGCCAAAACTTGCTCTCAACTAACTCTTTAGTCCCAGGGAATAAGTGCACAGTGAGCTCCTGCATAGAGGAGTATGATATAAGGACAGGCATGGTCATTAGTCCGGCTTGACGCATTTCTGAAGTGGGCAACTTTTTAGAAGGAAAGAAAACATCATATTCCTTCTTCGGACCTTGGCGTTAATATGATCCATTTGATAAGCCGAATGTCTATGTCAATTCACCATTTTGCAAACGAATCTTTGAAATTTTTTCTAGATCCCCCTAGAAAGATGCCTTGGGGCTTTTCTCAAAAGGGACAGTTTGATCATTTTGAAGTCATGTGGTTTTCTCAATAATACTGACCAAAAAAAAAGAAAAAAAAAAAAACAAAAACGAAAGAAGAGCCTTTGAGTAAATATCAAGTTTTTGGGTGGCCGGGAAAACCACACAACTTATCACCATTGATTTAAACTATTTTTCACAGAAGAAAAAATCGACAAGAAAAGAAGAAAATGATCATCATGATTTTTAGCTGCAAAACTGGAGTTATTGGGGTATTAATGAGAAAGATAAGGTAAGCGTCACGCTTGGGAGAGTAGAGGCATCGATGGCTATTGAAGATGGGAATAATGATTTCATTGGACCCAAGATCATGGAACCCATGTGCCTCGTGCCCTACGGAAAGAGATATTTTGTTTTTTTTGGTTATTTAAAGAGATATTATTATGCTTCATAAATGTAACGTAATACTCCCTTATTTTTATGTGTCAATTAGCAAAAAGTAATCTCTATAATTTTAGGGTAAAATCTAAGGGGGCATTTTGGTCATTTATTTTTATAAAAAATATTTGCTTTTTATTTTTTCCAAGTTCACCCTAATTTTATGATGCGACGTACATAATTTCATCACATTTTATAGAAAAAAATGAAAAATAAAACAGTGTTTGACATGACATTGTGATATTGAACAATCGTAGCCGTTTAATTCAAAACAACCGGTCAAAAAATGAGATCATATATAACTTATATGATGTGGGGTCACATAAAACTATTTTCCAAAATTTCAGAGCATTGATACAAATTTGACCCCAAATATATTTGTTGGCTTCATGACGGATACATGAGATGGGGCTGACATAAGAATCAAGGTTTATTCATCTTTTGTTTTTTTTTTTTCCACCTAAAACTCACCGAATTCTAGATCAATAAGGTCAGAATGGGACTAAATTTTTTGGGGAAAAAAAAAACAAATCATCTGTTGTGACCTTGAAAATGACATCAATATCGGCCGTCAGGTGATCTTCTCAACGATGGCGTGCGCATTTGATAATAAACGTGGTCTAAATTATTTGAATGGGTTTTTGGTCCACCTTTTGCTACTTCTATCCTTCGAACACATTTTGGTCCCTCCCTCCCCTATGGGTTATGGTATCAATCTCGTAATGAAGACATCAGATGCACCCAAAAAAATCCTACTAAAAAGATTGTTTTGATGCCCTAAAACACTAAGTTTTGTCTCAGCCTTAATTTGTATGGATACTAATTTGTATGGATACAAAAAGAAAAAAAGATTTGAAGTCTTAAAAATATTCTATATTATAATACATTTTCCATACTATCTATTTTCATAATTCTAGATCTTTTTAAACCCGCTCGCTGTACAACAATTTATGGAGCTTTAAATTTTATAATTTGGGGTGAAAATAGATGTTTAGGTCATCGAAACAGTTTTCGGTAGCGAAATTGCATCGTTTAGCAATATTTAGAGGTGCGCCGTACCTCCCCTTATCTAGCCGTTAGGTTTGAATGAACCGTTGAGATGGATCTAATTACAATTTCGCGTCTCGACACTATTTTCTTTTTAGTTGCCTCTATTCTATTTTATTTAATTTTATTATGTATCTACAAAACATTTTGACACCAATTTTTGGGTGTCTAATCCTCTCTTAAACTCACACATGTAAAAAATATAAAAAAATATTCTCAATAAAATAAAATGATCAAAATACCTTTGAAATTATCTGGGATAGTTTGATCATCTTTTTGTAAGAATATTATTTTTATATTTATTAAGGTGAGCCCTATTGAGATGATGACACATACCAAATTTCATATTTATATATTTTATAAAATAAAAGCTAAAAATAAAATACTATGAATTGTCAGATCTAATTCAAACAGTTAATGATTTATTTGATCTAAATTAGATGATTGGATGAGGAGGAAGTATAGATTTAGAATGTTCAATAGGAATACAAATTTAATGTTGCTAGGTTTGAAATTCCATTTTCATTTATGAATTTATTAATTTCCTCACAAATCGTTACCCAATTAACAAATCCGACGGTTGATATTTCATTCCAGTTTAGAAACGGCAGCGTTGATATCTTCACAATCCAATGGCGCCAGTTAGTTCACGCGTCCATTCCTGTCTGGTCAAACGCTGTCTAGAAGCAACGAATCTGTAGATGCTGAATTAAAAACAAAGGAAATTATAAATAAAAATTTATTATGAAGAATTTTGAATAGGTCAAATGAAGCTGCCAAAATAAAGCGACAATCAAAGGGGAAGGAAAAGTCAAAAAAAGCAAAAACTTTCAAAAAATAAATAAAAATATGATGATATACTGACCTCAACAACCCAATTGTAATAAATAAATAAAATTGTATATTAAGTAAGTGTTCATACGGATTCGTTAAATGTGGGCTACTGCTCCGGGTTTCATGGCTGCTTTGACATATAAATACGACCTTTTTTCCTCCCATTTGACATCCCAAAAGCTCTCTCTTCTCTCAGTCTTCTCTCTCTAAGGGCGGAACCAGATTTTTCTTGAGAGCTACTCTAATGGCGACTAAAGTCTACATTGTGTAAGATGCTTCTATTTTTCCTTTTCCTTTTTTTTATTTTTTATTGTTTAGTCTTTTCATGCTGATTTTCTTTGTTAATTTAATCCGATCTTCATTCTATGCTATTATGGATGAATATTGCCTGGTTTTGGTGATCATTTGGGGGATTTCTCTGCTGATTTGACGGATCTATCACAATTGTTACCATGATTATCTCTCTTCATAGTGTGGGCTGGATCATTTGATTTTGATTCATAGGCTTGAATTATTAGAATTTCTGTGTTGTCTTGTGATGTTTGGTTCTACTTCTTTTCGTCATTTTGGTTTTCCATTTTCAGAGAAGTTGTGCCCTTTCTTGTGCAGGTTTTTTTTACATGATATTTTCATTTTTCCAAAGGGGAAATTCTACTTATAATTTTGATGTGATGTTAAAAAATTTGGCTTTTGCCAATGAATGTGATCTCCCTGCCTGCTGTCTTTAACAATGTCATGTAAGCTGGCGTTCTGTTTACCCTTCCTATTTGAACTAATGTTTTTGTAACAGGGTCGTTAATTATATCAATTATTGATATTTTTCGGATTAATAGTCCACAAGCAAGAACTTTATGGGTATATATTGGTAAATTGTATTTACCGACATCCTTTTTGCGGCCATTGCCTAAAATTTTCCTGTGGCAATTGTGTAATTCATTTTCCCCTACATTCTTCATCTGTATTATTCTAATACATTCTGAAGTGACATTCTTTATCTGGAGCGCAACAGAGGTAAAACGTTAAGATTTTGAGAACTCTTAACTTTATGGGATGGCTCTGTGGAGGGTGAACTGTATGAATGATTTCATGCTGTTTTGTGAATATCATATTAGGAAGTAAAATGCATGCATTGTTTGGGATAATTTTTAGGGAGTAAATCCTTTGGTGATTTACATTACTTTATCAGGAATGATGCATTTCACTTGGCAGACAGTATTATTAGTAGGTCTATCTTTACATGTTTCATGCTGGTGGCTTTATTTAATTTGAATGGATAAGATGCACTTTTTTTTCTTGGAAACCGTCGATTACCCATTATGAAGGACTTTCTTTTTGAATATGAAAATGGCTTTGCTGGTGGAAGAGCTGGTTCCGATTGCTTGCCAACCAGCAGACTTTGGAGATTCCTGCAATAAATGTCTAAAATTCTATTTCTTATGTGCATAAATAAATGAACCAGAATTTTTACAACTTTTATTCGAAGCTTTCTATCTGCTCTGTTTTGTGGTTATGTTATGCCATTGGGTTTGTAACAGTAAACTATGGACTAGATTTTTAAAGTAGATTAAATATTGAATGAACCATTTAAGTTTTCAAAAACAGAGATTCTTTTCAGGAAGAAACCATCTCATCAGCTGATAGCGTAGTGTTTCTATTTTACATTGCACATTTGGCTTTAATGGTGATCTGCACTTGATATTTTTTGCAACTTGTTTCTATAGGAAACTGTTTGTAAATTCTTGGGTGGTTACGATTTTTTGTGCTTATCTTAATCATTAGTTTTCTTTGAACTCTAAGGATTAATTTTATTATAAATGTCCAGAATGTTACCTACGGACTATTGTTGTCTAGGTTTCAGATCCTTTTCAATCTTAAAGAAAAAAAATGGTCCTGAGTATTTTTTGACAAGTCTAGAATAGAATCTCAAGTTCCTGTGTTGAGTTATTGGGAAAATGCAATTGATGATAAACATTCAGGGACTAACTTCATCATGCTGAGAGCTGCTGTTTGCAGCTTTTCTGAATTAATCTGTTAATATCAACCCTCATGGTTTGTCATGTAGACATTAATAATTAATAGAGAAAAAACAAAGTGTGACAGCTGGCTCAGAAGTTTTATCCATGCATCCATTACATGATGTTAATAGATCATACCACCTGGAGTTCTCTAATTTTGTGCAACTAAATACTCACTTATCATCTAAGAACTAAGAAGTTAGACAAAACCACTCTTATTATCCATGGCCTCTGCACGATACTCTAGATCTGCGATCAAATCTGTTACCTCTTGAGTATTCCCTTTAACTACATTTATATTTTCATCGGTTTACTTTTTTCTTTCTATATATTTTCCTTTTCCTTTTTGCTTTTTTCTTTTAAGTACATTGTTGACAAACTTCCTCATGTCAATTCCACATCAGCAACTCGGCAGTTTAATGTAGTCCAATGCACGGTGTTATGCTCTACTTACATAACCTTATATTGAAGGGCTGGTACCTGATCTATCTCATATGTTTTCCATTTTGACATGGTTTACTGGCTTCTATCATCCCTGACTTACTAGATTATGGGTTCAGGACTTACGTTTTAACAGCTTTGGGAAGAACATAATACCCTTTTTCTTCTGAAAAATGGTGATGATGGCAGCATCTCTCTCAAATTAAAATATGCAGCTTAAACATTGATAGAAACAATATTCAGCTTAAACATAATTGTTAACCGATGTGATGGTGATTTTATTATATACATATGTGAGAACTTCTGAAACTGTGTTGATCAACATGTTGAATTTGATAATACAGATACTATTCCATGTATGGCCATGTTGAGAAACTGGCTGAAGAGATAAAGAAAGGAGCTTCATCAGTGGAAGGAGTTGAAGCTACCCTATGGCAGGTTAGAACTTCCTATCTGAGCAGCATTTGTGGAACCCATAATGTGAAAAATTTGGGACCAACTTTATAGACATTTTTGCTCTTGGATAGGCCTTGTTGTGCAGTCTTGGCATGACGCTAAGCTTTGTACACATCTTTGGCTGTTAATTTGAATTGGCGTTATGCCTATAGGTACCTGAAACACTACCAGATGAAGTACTTGGAAAGATGAGTGCTCCACCAAAGAGCGATGTTCCAATTATTCAACCACATCAGCTCGCAGAAGCCGATGGCCTTATTTTTGGTTTCCCGACAAGATTTGGAATGATGGCTGCCCAATTCAAAGCATTTCTTGATGCAACTGGTGGGTTATGGAGATCTCAGCAATTAGCAGGCAAGCCAGCAGGCATCTTCTATAGCACTGGGTCACAAGGTGGCGGGCAGGAGACAACTGCGTATGTAGCCTCATACTTAAATAGTTTTTATACTTTTTTGTCCACAAGTGCTACAAAGGGAACTAGCATTTACCTTGCGAATAATCTTCAATGGGTAACCAAAATCATGGCCTCTTTGTTCTCTTTCCACTTTCTTCTTCCTCCTTGTTCATCGCCTTTTCACTTAAAGAGAAAACATTTACCCCTGGCTCACCTTTGTTTTGCATTATGCAGTTGGAAAGTTGTAAAGGAAAAGATAATGTCCCATGAGGGACTCACTGTCCATTCAACCTGCATCCTGCTTTATTGATTATAGTACTGATAAAGTAGACTTTTTCAGACAGTAAATGTCTTAAAGTTTTTGACATTCATTTATCAAGTACGTCACAAAATTGTTCTGAATTCATATTGGTTGAGACCTTGGCAATTTATAATAATCTTTCCCGTTGTTCTGCTCGACTTCTAGTTTTCTAGAATGTAGACTTGGAAAACCATTTTCACATTGTGAGATTATTTTGACAGAAACTAGAAAAGTATGTGTTGTTTTGATAGATTGTTCTTTGAGCTAAAAGATGTGACTTTGTGTGTAGTTCTGGGCATTTCTTGGCTTTTCTATTTTTTCTATCTGCTACTAGTAACTTCTCTTTATAATTTGAAATACTAATATTGCTGGATTGCTCTATTTGACCAATAACTGAATTTTTTTGGTTAGGCGAGTATTTTCTCAGTAAATGTCAAAAGTTCCAACTGCCTATGGTTCTTTCAGTATATTACCAAAATGATCTTACCTCCCATGTAATCTACTTTTTGTTGGTTAGGCAAGTATTTTCTCAGTAAATGTCATAAGTTCCAACTGCCTATGATTCTTTCAATATATTACCAAAATGCTCTTAACTCCTATGTAATCTACCATTCTCATGCATTTTATGGTTCCCTTTGATTATTTGATTGACCTTTGTCTTTTTTTTTATCTTTTCTGTGCAATTAACATGACAACCACTGGTTGAATCTATATAAGAAGCTTTCGTTTGGCTATTTGTTTCCATTTGCAGCTTGACTGCCATAACTCAGCTGGTTCACCATGGAATGATCTACGTGCCTATTGGATATACATTTGGAGCTGGCATGTTTGAGATGGAACAGGTTAAAGGTGGCAGCCCATATGGTGCAGGCACATTTGCAGGTGATGGTTTGAGGCAGCCATCAGAGCTCGAGCTCCAACAAGCTTTCCACCAGGGCAAATATGTTGCTGGTATTGCAAAGAAACTCAAGGGGGCTGCCTAAAATTGTGAAGATACATACTGTGTTTTCCATTCAATTATCTCTACACATGTATCATTTATTTTTTGATATTATGTTTTTCTACCACCGCCCCTTGCTGCTTTTGTGGCTTTGAATAATTCGGTGTTTTATTGTCTTATTCTAAATAGAATATGTAGCTTCTGTGTGAAAGTTTCCCTTAAGAGCAGACTTATTGTCATAATGTAATACTTCGATTTTCATGAAAAAGTTACAAACTTCTGCCTCCCAATTATGTGTTATACTTCCCTTAAAGTATCCCGCTGGACTGTGACTGTCTTTCAGTGGCAGGCTACTCAGACAACATGATCATCTGAGAGGGTTTTCGGGGTTTTTGTTTCTTTTTACTCTGTATCAACCATTTTGAAATATAATATGCTCTGTGACTACTGGAGAGTAAACACTGATACCAGCCCAATCACACAGGGAATTTACATCTCCAGACATCTTACTTATGTATAGAGAGCATCTTTAAATGTTACACGCGCATCTTATGCATCAATGCCTGTGTTCACAGCCATTGAGCATTTATAAGCATGAACCTTGTCGTTCTTTATCACGCTTGAAGAGAACAAGCTGAGAACTTCTTCATTAAATAAGGTCAGATGCTTTGGGTTCCTTGGGTTACCCAATGTACCCTCGGTTGCCTTGGAATGGATGGTATTACAATAAGATATTACTCTAAGCTCTGTAGAAATTCTGGTTTTTGTCCTTTCCTATGGCTTCTTTGACTAATGAGATTCAAGGCTCTATTGTTTATCCTATAATTTAGCTCAAAGCAAATATAAGCCCTTCCGTTTTAGCTCAACGAATATAACTCTTCCAGCAATGGCGGCAACTGTATGTCTTCTCTTTGCAGGAAGAAATTGCTGTGTTATTTTGATAGTTATTTTTCCAAACTATATCAGACATTTGCTAATTATCATAAATGAATGGCTACAAATCAACTCCTTTTGACATGTTGATAAATGAAATTGATTCTACGTGTCATATTATTATCCATATGACTATGGTCAGCCATTTTATGAGCCATCTCACTAGAATTTATTTTGAACTCACGAGCTTAAGACTACGAGTTATGCTTTGGTTTCATGCATAATCAAGAGCTGGAGATGTTTCTCATATTTCAACCCACTAATTTATGTGATTGCTGCCCTTTTGGCAGAACTTAAAAAACATAAGAACCTTATCACCAACTAGAAAAAAATAAATCTTTGTTACTCCCATTGATCATATTTTCCACTGGAGGTTACTACTGTCAAATTGCGTAAGGCTTAAAATACGACAGATATGTTGTCCATTGTGACAATCAAAGCCCTATCCACTTGAGCAAGAATCCAAGCTTCCATTCAAGGACAAAGCACAATGAGCAAGAATCCAACCTTCCATTCAAGGACAAAGCACAATGAACTTGAGCAAGAATCCAAGCTTCCATTCAAGGACGAATCCATGCTTTCATTCAAGGACAAAGCACATGGTGTGCATTACCACTGGATTTGAAATTCTATTGAGAATAAGTTGACGCAGATAGAGAAGATCCATACCAACCAAAATGCATTGGATAAACATGCCTAGAATGGATGTGAGCACCAAGTCGATTTACAAGGAAATGCCGTCCTTATGGGAGTGTCCCATCCCTTTAAGGGGCACCGATGGTAGGTGAAGGTGCTTCGGACCCCTATCATTTTGCGTAGTGGAACAGACAATGACTTCTTGAGCACGCCATTAGGGATGGGATGTAAAGGAACATAGTGTGAGGTTCTAGGAAAATTGTTGGCTCTTTGGTAGAATACCTCTTATGTTGTGTATGTTTATGGGTGTCTATATGAGAGAGAGAGAGAGAAGGGGGCGGAGGGAGGGAGTCCTAAGAGAGAGAAGCCCTTTATAGATATATTGCTTTGTAGGAGGAGTTTGCTCCATCAAGTTCTTGCAACCCCATTGTTTAATGTATTGTTTTCTTCTCTCCTAAAAGGTAAACCATGATAAATCTCGTGTCCAGTGTTTTTTTCATTTATTTGCCTTTCTTTTTGTTTCCCAATTCACACAGACACGCACACATATGAAGTGTTTGTTTTTCAAGCTCAAAGATTAATGCTCTATTATTGCACATCTGCATTGTTGCGAGAGAGCTCGAATAGTGTGGGTGTCACAAGTCATTCAAGTTTTTCCTTAAGAAATAGATTAGTGAACATCAAGTGGTTAGACAAGTAGATTGAAAAAGAATTCTTTGTGGCTCTAAACTGTAAATGTATATGAAGAGCTTGGATATACTAATTACATGTCCTAAGCATCATCCTATTGTTTGGGTATATCTTTAACACAACCTAAACTTTGTCAAAATACATTCTTCAGAAAATCTTCTTCTTACTTAGGCCAAGCACGATAAGGGCAAGATTCACACTAAGTGTTGAAAATTACATTAACTGAGTTCAATACTTTGGCATTTTTTAAAAAAAGCTAGGGATAACATATATAAATGACAGCGTCATTGACCTCTAATTCACAACCTTTACAAGACACTCCGGTGGATTCACTCTCTATCCCATTGTGCTCCGGTGCATGCTCAAAACAAATTATTATCCAAGATGATTATTCTTATATGCTCCGGTGCATATAAAACATACTATCCCTTTACTCATATTGAGATTTGTTATTGACAAAATATACCATCCCTTTACTCATATTGAGATTCGTTATTGACAAAATACATTGTCCCTTTACTTTGGAAGAATGCGAACATGTTTTGGATGAAACTTTATACCTGTTGGGGGGGTAAATAAAAAATATGAGCGCCTTTCCTCAAGTGACTCCCTGATGGAAACATTATTTTCTTGTAGAATGTCGTACTAAAGAAAGTATGACAACACAAATTCAAGACTGGATGAACACTTCAGAGCCCACTCAAGGACGTGCTGATCGTGCAAGGCCAAGAGGACAATCTATGCATTCTACCACAACTGTCATACGTGATCGCAACTGTTAAACAAAAGCGTTCAGTGGTTATAGATAGACCACAAGAAAATAAGCAAGCGAGCCGTCCAGTATATGCAAAAAAGGCATAACAGAGAAACACAAATGCTAGTGAGATTATAGATGACCCTTTGGTATGCAAAGGAAGTATCTTGTAGTGAATCCATTTATAATCAATTAAACAAAGGTTTTTTTTTTCTCCAATATATGGGATAGTGAATGTAATTAACAAGGTGTCCACGGGTATCTTGGAACTGCTTGACGAAGATATAATAAAGAAGCGCTCTGTGCACTGATATACCCTATCAAAATGTTGTTTGAAGTTCCTCTTGAGTTGTTTTATGTACATATTTTTACATTCAGCTTAATATCACCCCAAACATCTAACAACTTAAAAACACCCCGATCTCGACTAGAGAAATTATGGATAGGTTGAAATGTCCTAGGCAGAGCACCCGGATATTTTAAAATATTCACACCACCAGAACCCTTTTAGGTAAACTTAGCCTCCATCAAACCAATATTGCCCCAGTGGGACCAAAGGTACCAAGAGGTGAGACAAGGCAAGACAGACTCACAATTACCTTACTTTGAAGCACTTCAAAAAGAAAGGTTATGATGTTGCCCCCCAATAGCCACCAAAGCGCAACGCACAAAGGCACCTCAATCAGGGAACAAATGACCAGGAAGGGAAGAAACCTGATGCCATTCCTAATGGCGCCAGCGTTAGTACAAACAACGCCCAGCTCTAGGTCCCCCCATGAACTCTAGAATGAACAGAAGTCTGCGGTACTGGCAATTCCGCTAGCTCCATTCCAAATAGCGCCAGACCTCCACCAGGTGGGAAACAACTTGACCAATATGAGATGACAAGCTGACATGTCAGTCCATACGTGTCGACATTGCAAGCCCTTACCGACATGTCAGAAGTTAATACCGCCCATGGTAGTCGAATTTCTATTGGACGATGAATTGATGAAAGTAAGCCTAGATGACGTGGTAGCTGATATTTGGCAAAACTACAAATGTCGTCAGCATCACTCGGAATAGCTTCAAGCTGTGATTGGTTCATCAGATACAAACCAGAGTCACCAAAATCTGACACGTGTCAGAAACCAGATTTGAAGGCAGTTAGAACATCGCCGGTGCCATTGCCAATGGTGCCAGACACTGATAGGGTCGTATCGGCCGCATTAATGAGAAATTAATTTTTGTTGACTGTCGTTATTGTTGCATTAATGACATGGCACCATTCCACTAGCGCCATCGCAACTCCAAATTTCGCCAAAACTCTGATAGTCCGAAAATCTCACAAAACTGACCTACAAGCGGTCATGGGTCCATTTTACTTATAAATAGGCTCTTTTGCCTCAGGCTTAAGGTATGGAATCTTGATAATTTTTTAGCCGAGGCTATGCCCAAGTTCCTTCGATCTTGAGATTAGTCCATGCTCAAAACACTTTGATCTTAAGCTCAAGCTTGTGGTTGTGAGAAAGCCCCAAGGTGGGCCCACTTGAGGAATCCCCATTCCATCCAAAGCCAATCCCAAAACTAAGCTACCAACCCCTTCAAGCTACACTATCAAATCAAAGGCGGTCTGGATAATCAGACCTTCCGAGCCCTCTTCCTCTTATTTTTACTTGTCCCGTTAAAAACCGAAAACTCGAGATTGATTGTGCAACCAAATGATCTAAATCGGCACTGACTCTGGGCGTCAGGCCTGGGGGCCCAACCTAAAGTATCATTTTCTTTTCTCTCAATTTGTTTCTTGCATTTATTTTATTTTTAGTTATTTATATATAATTTTCCTTATTTTCCCCTATTTATGACCTATTTATGTTCTCTTGTTTTCCATTTAATGTAGTATTTATTACCCATATATTAGTTATATTTAATTCTCTTTCTCTTCTTTTACCTTCTTTATTACATGGTTATGTTCCCTTTTTCTCATAGCATTTATGTTTTTTGGCTTGTTATATTTATGTCTCTTTCTTATCTTCCCTATTTGGTAGTGTATTTATTTCTTTTAGTTTGTTGTGCTTATTTCTTTTCCCCTTTTATTCATTTGATGGCATAAATCTTTCCTTCTTCTTCATCTTCTCAACTAAACATTTATTTCTTCCTCTTTATTATGGTTGTTTTCCTTAATTAATGATATGCTCTCTCTCTCTCTCTCTCTCTCTCTCTCTCTCTCTTTTTCGATCTTGTAGTCTAGATCTCATCTATCTCCACTTCCCCTTCTTTTCTTTCTTCCTTCTATAGTTGTCTAGTTTATTTCCCTTATATTTTATTCAATATTTTAACTTATATTATCCTCTTCTTGTTGTATTTATCTTCTTTGCCTTATTTATCATCTTTTATTATTGATTTGTATACATCTACTCCTCTATCCCTCTGTTTACATGTATCTCCCTAGTTTAGTTGTTTACTTGTGGTTTTCCTCCCTTGTTCTTTTTCTAAATCTGTTTTCTTAAAAGCTTCTTTTTATCCTCAAAGCCCTTTTCAAAGGCCTTCTTGTTGAGTTTCAAGGTTGAAATAGGAAGGAAGCTGGCTTTGTCGACGATCCGAGAGGGATAAGATCTTAAGATCTAATTCTCCCTCGGAGTGTAATTTGCTGGGACCCATACTCTTCCAACTCTTTGATTTGTTTGCACCTGAAACTAAGGCGGGCGAAGTCCCTTGCCCTTATTTTCGAGTATAAATAGTCCGTGGGGCCTGTCAAGCTTCTCTTCCATATCAACCGTAGAAGCGACCCCTTGAACTTTTCTTTCGAAAGGCCGCCATCAACGTGAAACTCATCCTGGCTCGTTTCGAGCTTTAGTTTCTTTTTGGGGTCCGAAGGTGACAAAAATTATCAAGGGAGGTGTCAAAACCACTCTCGACAAATTTTGCCCGCCTCAACTCGCCCTTCGTGCACTTTTTGGAAGCATGGAGACCATAGCCAGTGGCATTGTCGCTGGTGCCATTGCCAATGATGCCAGGTCCCTGAGGCTCTAGAGAGTCCTTTCGTCCTTCCGGGATTGCTGTGGGCTTGTTCGGCCTTTTTTGCTGAGTTTTAGAGAACATAGTTTTGACGACGTTTGCACTGTCTTAAGTGAAATTCACAATGTCGTCAGAATTATGTTTCCTTGGTTCTTAGTCGGGATTATTTGAGGCCCCAAATCTTTGGTGACATTGACATTGGCACCATGATTCTATTGCCTCAGACAGTCCCCCCTTTGTTGGTAGCATAGATTTATTGCTTTCCTTCCTTCTGTGCCTCCTCGACACCCCCTATTTTTTTTTGAGGGACCTTCTTCCCTAAACCTATCTTAGGGCCTGAGTAGGGCTCTCGACTCTAAACGTGTCGGAGTTGACATAAGTCACACTCAGTCATTGCCAGGGCGCCTAGCCCTTCACTTCACTGTGCTTTGATCTGGCTCACCGTATCGAAGTGCACCCCATGGTGTGATTAAGCACATCGTGTTCATTTTTGTTTGAGAGCCTTTTGATTGACTAACACACTCTGTCATATGCACGTGTGTTGATTTACCACACTCATACTTATGCACCCAAGTGCACAAGTGTAAAACTTCTTTTAAACTCAGTTTGTCGAACATCTTGCATCCGGCCTTAATGTTTCTGAAGTAGGCACGTAGTTCCTAGAGGAAGAGTAGCTGGGATCGTGGGCCGCCCTCAAAGGGAGTGCACCCTCTGTATATAATTGGCCTTTAAGAACACCCCACAATACTTTGGACCCATGGTCATTTATAAGAGTGGCGCGGACCAAAGCTGGGTATACCCTGATACTTTACCTCATTTTATAAACTAGGCTTTACCTTAGGTAGGAACTCTAAGCCTGGCCTTACTCACTAGCGGTTTAGTGGTACCTGTGTCTTTTTGCTCACCTTGTTTACCTAAGTAACGAGATGTATTACAACCCACGTATGGTGGTATGAGAGTTGGACACCAAGTAGACCACCAACTCATACCGAAGGTCTGGTACGTCGTCCGGCTGTACATCAAGATAGCGCGTAGCTATCCCATGGGACCATGAGACGCACCCTTTGCTTGGGCCCATTGTTAGGTCACTTAGTCATCAGTCCGGAGAACAATTAAGTCACCAGTCCGACTCTAGGGGTCATCAGGTTTGTACTAACTGAAGCACCCTAAACATCCAAGGAGTTAGGCCTCGTGTGGTCCTCCAACAAGCAGGGGTACTACCACTGTCATGATGTCGGACATAAGATAAGATCTGTGCCTTCAGCAGTGGTCAAACTAGTGATTTAAGCATAGGTGATCCTCTCATACCAGTAGCTCCCTGTCCTCCCAGTAGAGAGCATTCTGTTGGGAGTAGTGATACGAGATCCTTTAATGCTCACAACAGCCGTAGGGCTGATTGACCTCTTATTAGAGTCGCCCAACCTAGCGTAAGATTAGCAACCAACCCTAGTTTGGCCCAGTTTCCTCTAGGAGCAATCCAACCAGTGGTAGACAACCGCTCTAACCCAACTAGGAGAGCTCAAGCTATTCTTCAAACCATAGGAAATCCAGGCTTAGGACAAGCAGCCAACTTCTCGGCCCAACCTAATCTAGGGCTCTCTCAACCTGGTCAAGCACAACCCTATCCGAGGATGGTCTCGAGCAGGCCCATCTTCAAACCATTATACCAATTTTATAATCCTCAACCTAGGGAAGCTCCTTCTATGGCACCAACATACCTGCCATTACACCAGCAGACCCCTTTAAACCTAGCTGATCAACTTGCCACTTTAGGAAGTAACCCTTGGGTATCTCATCTTCGCAGGTGGACATGAAATATCAATCCCTGGAAGGTCAAATGAAAATCATGCGTGCAGCACTACCTACCAATGAACTTCTTATCCCCAGAATTTTGAAATCGTTTTAATGGTAAAAGAGACCCACAGGAGACGCCATCACCTGGTATAATGAATTCGTAAGGGACTACCCCAAGGCTTCATCTCGAGAAATGTTTAAGAGATTCATCGCCCACTTCGGTACCAAGAAACCACAATCGATCACGGTAGGGGAACTAGTTTCCCTTAAGCAAGGACCGGACGAACCATTCACTGATTTCGTGGATAGGTTCAACGATGTGGCCTCAAAGGTCAAGGAATGCCCATTATTGGACCATGCCAAAACCAACATGATATTGGAGAACGTCAACAATGAAAGACGTTCTTCGGCCATGGCACTGTCCCTTTGACATTCAACATTATGTAAAAAAGAATCATGCTATACGAGAGAACTAAATCTCAGATGATCGGGTATTAAGCTAGAAGAAAATCAAAAAATTAACCAAGCCTCGAGAAACGTCCCTCGAGCTAAACCACAACAAGTCGGGGATGCAAACCAGATTATCCTCCACCAAGCGAATATGAATAATTAGAATCAACCAGCTGGTCAAGACCAGCAAAGAAACCGGAAAAAGGGGGGGGGGGGGGGGGGAGGGGGGCAGGGACAATCGGTATAGACCACACAATCATCCCATCAGGTCACAAAGACACTTCACCCCATTAAAACAACCTCTGACTGAAGTACTTCGACAACTTCTGAAGGAAGGAGATTTAATTCTTCCTCCTCCTTTACCACTCCCATATGAAATGACTGATAAAAGAAAATATTGCCAGTGGCATCAACATCATCAACATAATACCCAGGATTGCATCACTCTAAAGCATCTAATTGAAAATTTGATAAAAAGAGGGGTCATTAAAGTAGTGAAACTTGGTGAGCCCGTTAAAGAAGCCAATCAAAAGATGGGAATCTACGTCGACCCACTACCGACTAGTGACCCTCAGCCCAGTGCACCACCTCCTAAAGCCACGTAAGTTCCACTATCGGATCCAAGGGGAAAGGCCGTGGTCTTTACCATCCATGAAGAGCCATACATCATAGATCCATCTCTACTCATCTTTCCATGCATAATACTGGCCACTCTAATAATTCAAGGGAAACTATCCCTTAAGAACCTCTTTGAGACATCTCGATGACCATCATTCAAAATGACCAAGGGGACTCTATCCCTTTAGAACCTTAAACATGACATCAAGACATCATAATGACAGTCGCTCTGGAGATCTTGGAGGAGTTTTCCCTTCAGGAACCCACATCACATTCTCAGGACATTGAGATGACCCATAATGAAGAAGCCGAACAATGCGACTGCTCATCTCTCAATAGCTTGGCAGTAATTAAAGTCGAAGAGGGATATCCCACTCACAAAACAATCCAATTGGAAGGAGCGTGCGAGGGATTGACTCATGAGTGAAAGACAAACCCTCATATGCCCTTATCGATAGGGTTATCACTTCACTTACAAGACTTGGTCGACATTTCATGCCAAGTAGGCTCAGAGCCGACACTTTATAGAAAGGATAGGGAATTCTGACCTTAAACGACAACCGGTCACAAACAACCCAACTTTTAGTGCTCAACCAACTCAAGAGGGGGAACCCACTAGTCTCTCCAACACCTATGACCTCCTAGCACATATGACCTCTCAACCCATCTAGACAGGATCCCTGCTTCCATATTTATCTTAGATTTGCTTAGGAGCTCTCCCATTCACTGGTGCCAAATTGAGAGTGTGCTCCAAAAAGCACACATGCCACCCAACACAGATCCAAATAGCTCAGTGGAATGATCACACAATTAACGGCTTCAATGCCCATTACTTTTAGTGATAGTGAAACTGACCGATACCATAGTCAGGTCCTTTACATCAACGTCTAGGTGGCTGGCCACGGCATCCCGAGGGTGCTATTTGACAATGGGACAACCCTCAATATCTGTCAAGTTACGACCCTAGAAAGAATAGGTATAGATTTAGCCTACTTAGAATCTTCTTAGCTCACCATCACTGCTTACTATGGGAGTAAGAGAAAGGACGAGGGAATTATGCCTATAGCTCTTATTGTATGACCAATATCTTAAATAGTTAGGTTTTATGTTTTAGATATAGATTCCTCCTTCAACCTCCTCTTGGGACGGCCTTGGCTTCATGAAAATCTGGCCATAGCCTCAACACTTCACCAGTGTCTCAAGTTCCCCACAGATCAAGTGGTAGTCAACATTTATGTTGACCAACCCTAAGTTGTTAATCTACTAGAACTGGACCCATCAGGAGGCATCAATATCATAGGGAGCTTCGACGCACCTTTGGTGATATATGATGATACTTACTGCCCCACTCTTACTCTCGAAACAGGCAATCCTGCTCCTGAAAATTTTTGCAGCTCTCCACACTTTGAGCAAGTTCGATTCTTTTATGAGAAATATAAATACGGGTCACCTGAAGCCTGATACATCTTTGTAACCCAAGGCTTTCACATCGGGCATGGCCTAGGACCCTTAGAAAGAGGGGCAACCGCGACAGTCATGGAATTTATAAATGCAAAACAAGAAAAACATGACCGAAGAGGGTTAGGGTCCTCACACGCCCTCATGGAAGACTATGAGAGGCCCAAAGGGCCGATTAAGTTTATCTTCGTGGGTGTTCAAAATCCAGATTCCATAAACCTTGTACTCTAGCCCGATAAATGAGAGACATCATTCAATTACCGTACGGAACTGCTCATGGAACTTTACATTTGCTGGACACCGGACAAACATGTATCACCTTCTTGCTTAATATCTTTGGCTCCACATGTATTTCGGAAATCCCAATTTCAAGTGAGCACACACACAAGCTAGTCAAAGATCATCTCACTCAATTCGCCTTGAGTAGTCAGAAAATGACCCTGGATACGGGTCACACTCTGCCGACCTCTCAAGAGGGTCAAGGATGGAATTAGTCTCCCGCTTTGATGACCTCTAATGCGCTGGAAGGCTTCCAGCGGCACCAACGAACACTGGTGCCAAAAAACGGGTAGGCGCGGGGTATCCCTAGGAGTGCCTTGTACCCTCGTCTTTTCCTATCACCTCATCCACTAATCTTAAAAATGATAAAACCTTAACAAATCTAATGAGAATTCAGATTTTATCAAATAAAATGTTATTAAAGATATAAAAATTTCAAACAAATATGAAAGTCCTATAATGGAAATCCCTTGTGACAAGCTTGACCCCTCTATCTAGAATCAAACAAATCCGAAAACCAAAAGTGATTATGAGCCAGAAGAGCTAAGGTTTTCACCTCAAACAAGTCAAGCAGAAATTCGATGGCCATTGAGTTGTCAAGGAGACTTTGGATGTCAATCTCAGTTATGAGGATGATTTAAAAATAACCAAAATCGTGAGTTCCTTGTCACCCAAAGAGCGAGATAAGATGGTGGCCTTCCTTAAAGAATACAGAGATGTCTTTGCTTGTTCATATAGCGACATGCTTGGATAAGATCCCGACTTAGTTGAGCATCAACTCAACGTATGGGGTTGGGCAAATCCTATCAAACAAAAGACTCAACAACTAAAGACCCACCTAGAACTTAAGATCAAAGAGGAAATCGACAAACGTTTAATGACAAACTTCATCGTGCCTGTTGACTATCCTGATTGGTTGGCCCATCTTCTTGTCATCCCCAAGAAGGACAACATAATTCAAATGTGTGTTGACTTTCTAGATCTAAACAAGGCATGTCTTAAAGATGATTTTCCTTTGCTTAACATAGATACCCTAGTTGACAATACTGCTGAACACTAGTTATTGTCATTTATGGATGGTTTCTCGGGATATAACCAAATTCGTATGGCTAAGGAAGACCAGACAAAATCATCTTTCTACGCCATGGGGAACCTACTGCTATCGAGCCATGCCCATCAGACTCAAGAATGCTAGAGCAACCTACCAAAGGGCAATAACCGCTATATTCCATGACATGATGCATATAAACATGGAGGATTATGTGGATGACATCCTAGTAAAGTCCAAGACTAGGGGTGACCATCAAGCCGATTTAAAATTGGTATTTGAGGGACTTAAAAGATATCAACTCAAGCTTAACCACAAAAATGTGCTTTTGGAGTCTCTCTGGGAAAATTGCTAAGCTTCACAATCAGTCAGAGGGGCATCGAAGTAGACCTGTAAAAAATTTGAGCTATCATGACATGCTACCTCCCAGAAATATAAGGGAAATACGAGGCCCACATGGAAGAATACAAGCCATAAGGCGTTTCATATCGCAATGAGTGGATAAATGTGAACCCTTCAACCAACTATTGAAAAAAGATATGGTGTTTGAATGGGATGAAAAGTGTCAAAAATCAATCGAGCAAACAAAACATTACCTGACCAATCCACTGCTATTAAGCCCACCTGTTCCCAACAAACCCCTGTTCTTATATCTCTCTATGAAAAATAAGACCACGAGGGCTATGTTGGGGCAATATGATGACCAAGGAAAGGAACGAACCATTTATTACCTAAGTAAGACCTTGGTCGACTATGAAACTAGGTACATGGATGTTGAAAAGCATTGCCTCGCTTCAATTTGGGCAAACCAAAAGCTGAGGCATTATGCGTCTCACACATCTTAAGACTCATCTCATGGATGGACCAGTTAAAATCTATCATCGAAAAGCTGATCCTCAACAAATGACTCGCAAAATGGTGTATGCTCCTAAGTGAGTTTGAAATCGACTATGTCATCCAAAAGTCAATCAAGGGACAAGCGATAGCTGGCCACTTAGTGGAACATGCGCTATCTGGTGATACGCCAATCAATACTAATCTACCCGATGAAAACCTCTTCAACATAGAGGATCGACTTGGGAGCTACACTTTGACGGTACAAAAAATGAATATGGGGAAGGAGTGGGCATCATCTTATGCTCACCCGAAAGGATCCTAATTCCTACTGCCATGAGACTTAATGCATTAAGAATGTAGTTGAATATGAAGCCCTAATAACAGGGCTTAAAAGTTCCGTGGAACTTTGAATCAAAAGATTACTAGTTATTGGAGATTCTCTCCATGTGATAAGTCAAATCCAAGGGGCATGGAAGGTATGAGAACAAAGATTGGTTCCCTACTATGAAAAGGTGGGGCGCTTTATTAAAAATTTCAAAGAAATCACCTTCTAACATTTGGCAAGGGTCAACAATAGATTCGCAGATACCCTTGCAATCCTAGCCTCCATGGTTAATCTCTCGAGGGGTAGATGTCAAACCCTTCTATGTCAGGCACAAACATAGTCCCTGTCTTCCACAAAAAAAGAAATTGAAGAGACCAACGAAAATGAAGAAGAAGTGGAGGGGATCTTCGTTATTAATGAACAAGGCCAAGTAGAAGACAAACCATGGTACAATGACATACTCGCCCTTCTAAAAAATAATGAATATCCAGAAGGGGCCAGTACAAAAAGTAAGGAAGCCCTGAGAAGATTTTCAGTCAATTTTGTTGTCTGGGGCGACCAAATTTACATGAAATCTTTTGATGGAGTCCTTCTAAGATGTTTCAATCATCTTGAAATTGATAGAATCATCACCGAGGCACATAATGAAGGAGGACATCTTGGGGCAATTTCCCTTACTTAGAAAATTAGGCGTCAGGGGTATTATTGGACCACCATGGCTGAAGACTACTGGAAACATGCGAAGAGTTGTCCCACATGTCAAATGCATATGGATCTCAATCATGTGCCTGGTTAGATGCCTCGATCTCGCCCCCGAGTCCGGATGACCTGGTGGCATGTGTCGCGGGTTTCAACAAGAACCCAGGACTTGAGACCGCTCTCTCAGGAACCTTGTTAAGAAACAAGGGCAGGTACACCAATCGGTGAGAGAGGACTTTGGGTGTGAGGGGGGACACACCTCACTTGGGTCTGTGGCTCACTCGGGCTTCCTCTTAGATCACGACGGAAAGGCCCCTGGTTCTACAACTGGTTCGAAATCGCCTCCCTTGACTTGTACTCTCCTATTTATGCAATCACACACACATCGTTATTTTATAAGACAAGTGGGCCAAGGGACCCCACCTTGTCTTTGAGCGAATGCAAACAGGTGTGCACATTCAAAAGAAGAAAGGGAAGGAGTGAGAAGAAGATTGGGGTGATAAAAGGAGAAGGGAGAAATAAAATAGAGGGAAGAGAAGAGAAGAAAGAGAAATTTGATCAAGTGGCTAAACTGACAGAGTCGTTAGACCAGTACAGTGACCAATTTTGCATGGTAGCAAGATTGACACAGTAACTCAGACCGACACGACGGCAATACTACTCGACAGCAGAACCAACACCAACCAGCCTGGCATGATGTTAAGTTTGACATGGCAGCAAGACGGGTATGGTAACTCAGACCGGCATGACGGTAATACTGCTCGACGTCGAGACTATCATGACAGTGCTAGACTTGGCCTGTCCCTTGGTCAAACGAGAGACGAAGAAGAAAGAAGAGTGAGAAGAAAGAGAGAAAGAAAAGAGAAGAGACTAAGGACCAAGAGAAGAATAGCGAGAGAGAAAAAGGAAGAAAAGAAGAGAGAGAGAAGACAAGAGACGTAGAAGAAGAGAGAAGGAAAAGAGAAGAGGAGAGAAAGAAGAGACGAGAAGAGAGGCAAAGAAGAAGAGAAGAAGTGAATAGAAGAGAGGAGAGACGAAGAAGAGAAGAAGAGAAGAAAGGAGAAGAGAAGAGGGAAGGAGAAGAAGAGAGAAAGAGAAAAGAAATAGGAGAGAGAAGTGAGAAGAAGAAGAAGAAAGGAAGACAAGCAGAGGATAGAAGAGAGGAGAAAGATGAGAGAGAAGAGAAAAGAAAGGAGCGAAGAGAACGCAGAAAGAGAAGAGAAGAGAAAAGAAAGAAGAGAGGGAAGAGAGAGCAAAGAGAGAAGAAAAAAAGAGAGAAGAGAGAAAAAGAAGAGAGAAGGGAGAGAAGAGAGAAGAAAAAAGAGAGAAAAGAGAAGAAAGAAGAGAGAAAAGAAGAGAGAGAAGAGAAAAAGAAAAGAGAAGAAAGAGAAGAAAGAAGAGAAAAGAAAGAAGAGAGAGAAAAGAGAAGAAAGAAAAAAGAAGAAAAAAGTGAGAGATGAGAGAGAAGAAAGAGGAAAGAGAAGAAAGAGAGGAAAGAAAGAGAGATGAAGAATAAAAGAAACATGGACGGCTATGGGGTTCTGCCATCCATGACATAGGAGAGAGAAGGGAGGAAAGAAGCATGGACGATGATGGGTTCTACCGTTCATGATAGGAGAGAGAGTAAGAGAGAACATGGACGGTGATGGGTTCTGTCGTCCATGATAGGAGAGAGAGGGTAAGAGAGAATATGGACGGTGATGAGTTCCATCGTCCATAATAGGAGAGATAATAAGAGAGAACATAGATGGTGATGGGTTTGCTGTTCATGATAGGAGAGAGAGGGTAAGAGAGAACATGAACGGTGATGAGTTCTACCGTCCATAATGGGAGAGAGAATAAGAGAGAACATGAATGGTGATAGGCTCCACCATCCATTATAGGAGAGAGAGAGAGTAAGAGAGAACATGGATGGCGATGGATTCTACCATTCATGACAGGAATTGTCATGCATGTCAGAAGGGACTCAGACACGACCTGGCCCGCCTCTTGGGAAAGGGCCCGGTTCAATGTCCTTGTCAGAGAATAGGGGAAGAAATGTCATGCGTGGCGATGAGCATCACCGTGCACAACATGGGAAAAGAGGAACTTTAACAAAGGCCCGACCCGTCACTTGAGTTAAGGCTTGGCTCACTGTGCACGTCTCAAGAGATCAGACAAAAGAGAGAGACTGTCATGCTCGACGGTAATTACTGTTGTGCATGACAGGGGAGGAAAGAGAAAGGAAGGATGAGAGAGAATAAGAAAGAAAAGAGAGATTAGGAAAGAGAGGAGAGAGAAACGGAGGAAAGTAGAGAGAAAGGGAGGAAAGTAGAGAGAGAAGGAAATGAGAGAAAGAAGATTATGAAAGAGAGAGGATGAGAGAGGAACGAGAGCAGAGAGAAAAGAAGGGAAAGAGAGACATGCAAGGTAGTGCCTATTGCCATGCATGTTGAGAGAGAAGAGAGACAAAAAGAGGAAGAGAGAGAGATAGAAGAAGAGAGAGAAACATAGAAGGAGAGACATGCACGACGATGCTTACCATTGTGTATGTTTGAGGTAGAGAAGAGAGAGACATAGATAAGAAGAAGAAGCGATGGAAAGAGAGAAGGAGAGACATGCACGACGATGCTTACTACCATGCATGTTTGAGGTAGAGAAGAGATAGACAGAGAGAAGAAGAAGAAGAGAGAGAAAGAAAGAAGAAGAGAGAGAAAGAGAGAAGAAAGAAAAAGAAAGAGAAAGAGAAAGAAAGAAGAGGAGAGAGAAGAGAGGAGGAGAGAGAATTACCTTCATCTAGAGGTATCAAACCTTTTTTTCTCTCTCCTCTCTTTCTCTCCAAGACGTGCCACAATCTAAAGACTAAAACCCTTAATTTGTATTCATGAAGTTGAAGCCCTTTACAATGAGACATAACGTGT
The DNA here is from genome assembly GCF_000471905.2 of Amborella trichopoda. The sequence continues at coordinate 4,177,959 of NW_006499810.1, forward strand.
ATTTATAGAGTTGGGCCTAAAACATTGGTGGATGCCCAAAATTTAACTTAATTGATGATAATTACAATTTATTTGAATTAAAATAAAATCTAAAATGGGTGTTAATTATAGTTTTTCCCCTGCCCAACAATATACAAAATTAAAACACAGTCATTGCTGCAACTATGGAATGTGTGCGATTTTCCTAAGATGATTCGGGATTGCTCAGGCTTTAGTTTGACCAAAAGATGATTACTTTCTCGTTGGACTCGGCATGACGATCAATTTGATACTAACTTCGAACCACGAATCGTGTTTTTAGGCCATGATCATGCAACTTGAAATTTGTATGATTCTTGAAAAATTTTGATCGATTGTGCGCTCTTTTCTTGACGTATTTCCTTGATTTCTTTACTGAATTTCACTGAGCATGCCATCACAATCGCGTTGTAACAAGCGCAGCTCGATTTCGTGCCTGAACGAAGTTTTTACCATCTTTGGTTTTTGGCCAAAAATTGTACTTCGACAATCGAAATTTTGCAGCAATTTTAACGCTTTTGTACGCTAAATCTAACTGTTCATCACGTGTGGGGTTCGAACCAGACATATCCCCGGACTGTACGCACGTAATGAAGCTGATTTCGTGTCGATTAAGTCCGAGAGCGTCGTGATATGGCCACTTGAGTGGGTCGTGCTACTACTGATTTCCTGCAACCTTGATCACAAATCGTCATCTTCTCTCTAGCTTTTCACCCTGCTTGGGTATCATCAAGGGACATGCCATACATAAAAATGCTCATCTTGACGAGACGAATGTGCTCAAAAAATTTAAGCATGATTCAACTGGAAACGAGGGAGATATGAGTGTTCAAAGTTACTATTCATGACTATGAAAACTAGTCTCTTATAATGGAGATTGGTGCAGGGAGGACGTACAGAAACAACGTGCGACCTCTCATTTTTTAGTCTTCTGTCCATAACTTTGTCCTGAAACGTCTGTTTAAGCCGAAACTTGACCCGTGGGTGTTTTTGACCATGTCAGATCTAATAATGGTGGTCCCACAGCTATTTGATGCATCAAAAATAAGGTTCCAGTTATGGGGTCCGTTTTAGGGTGCTAGAGGCTAATTTTTCAGAAATTGTTTCTTTGTGTGCACGACTTTAGACCTGTCGGATGGTGACAAAACTTGACAGGTGGCCTTTTGAAGTTTTTAGAAACATTCTCACCCGTTTTGGGGCAATTATGAGACTGTCAAGAATTCCGCTGTAAGTCAGGGCTTTATTGACCGACTACTTCTCTTTTATTCTGCATTGGGGACTCAAGGTGATGAAAAATGTCTTCAAACAATGCCATCCATGCCTTTGAATTTGACACCACCAGTATGGCTGTTTGCAAGGTGTGCCCTTGATGTTATAGGGATGATATCTCCTAGAGTATCAAACGAATGTAGGTTCATTCTAACCGCCATTGAATACTTCACCAAATGGGTCGAAGCTACCTCCTTCACAAGAATCGAAGGATAACATGTGGCATGGATTCCAAAAAACGTCATTTATCGGTTCGGGCTCCCAGGAGCAATCATCACCAATAATGGGACAAACTTCAAAAATGATATTGTCACAAGGCTATACAAGAAATTTGACATAACCCAAAAATTTTTAACCCCCTACTATCCCCAAGGAAATGGCCAAGCTGAGGCCACCAACAAAGCGCTTCTCAGGATCATTGATAGAACCATAGAGAATGGGAAATCTTGACATGAAAAATTACAAGACGCCTTATGGGCATACTAGATCAACATAAAGACACCAACTGTTATGACCCCATATTCATTGGTCTACAATATGGAGGCGATCACCCGTATCGAAATCGATATCCCTTCCCTTAGAATACTTGCTCATCACGCTTTGGATGACAATGGAATACATTAGCCTCCTTTCTCGCTCTAGATGGGAGGTGACTCTGAGCCTGCAACACAATGCGAAGCTATCACATGCGCATTGAACAAGCCTAGTTAAGGAAGGTCATCCTGAGACAATTTCAGGTTGGGGACATGATACTGAAAAAGATATTTCATTCATCTGCCAACCCTTACCCATTGAAAAATTCAAACCTAATTGAGAAGGACCATACATGGTAACCAAAGTACATCCATGAAACTTACAGGTTAAGAAACCAAGAGGGGCTGGAAATACCTGACCCCATCAACATCTTATACCTTAATAAATATTACCTGTAGGGGGCACATAAAAAAATAGAAATAGAAAAAAATAAAAAAAATTAAAAAATCAATATATATATATAGGTATATATAAAGAAAAGAAAGAAAGGAAGACATGGTGAAAACCTGAAAAATGGGCCCACGGGTAAATATGCAAAAATAATTGGACATAGTGAAAATCTGAAAGGGCACCATAGGTATAAATGAAAATGACAGACATATTAGAAATACTACGGGCAAAAAAGTCGAAACAATAATATGGGGAATAGTGAAAATATGAAAATGACGCTATTAACCCATGCCACGAATGAAAACCCCAAAAGGGGAGTTCAAGGCTCAGATGCACCAAGAACGTCCATGGTAAGATCAAAGGTCACAAACCTCTCAGAATTTCCAGCGATTCTAGGGAAGTTCAATGAATCCGAGAAAGACACTCCTTTGGCCTCTAAGATGGTAGGTTGAAGAGAAATCAAAGAAAATCTATTGATGCACAAGACAAGGGCCAAGTTCTCGAGGCACAAAATACTTAAAGATTTCCAAATCCATTTGGTCTAAAACGGAACTGGTCCAACACTAATAAGGCTTTGTAAAAATTAAAATCCCTTTCAAAAAATTGATCGCTTTTATAAAATGGGTCCTTTTGATTCATAAGAATCCACTTTGGGGGAAAACATTCATTTTCAAAACTTGGATGTTAAACTAGTTTTTGGATTTAATTAAGCCCCTAAAAACAAACATAATTTCATTCCCACTAAGGAGCCACATGTGTCTAAATTGTAAGGCCCACTCATGTTTTAAAATGATTTATGAAAATTGGCTTTCACTCACTCCAATTCATTTAAAAGACTCTTTTGAAATAGGATATATAGTCCATGGTTGCACAACTTTCAATTGCTAACTACCATTTGATGGAAATGGTGTTTCCCAGCCTGTGATGAGTCTAACTAGTGAAAAAAGAGGTCTCTCTCTCGCCCGTGTTTCTGAGGCAATTAAGGGGCGACTCATTTTCCATCTTATGCGTATTCGACATACAAAAGAAATGGCTTTTACAAGTTGAGAAGTAATCCATTCATAAGTGTGTGCACTTGGTTGGTGTCAATCAGTCCATCTACATACAAAAACGTTACAAATATATAAGAAATCAATGGGCATACCATAGGATTAGAAAAAGGAGAAGAAAATCATCCACACAAGTGACGAAATCCAAAATGTGCTGATCATAGAGAAGTTCAACCACAAGAGGCATGAAAAGACCAAAAAGCAACCATCTACCAAAACACGGGACTGTGGGATTGGTGACTCCTAGAAGGGCGATGATATTCAGAGGCCTCCTAATCGTCTGCTTTTGGTCGTGATGTACTCTGCACCAGACGAAACCCTCATGTTCCTACACGTAAAGAACAATCAGATATAGCTAGGTTCTGCATGTGCTCCAAAGGAGGAGGACCAGGGCATTGGGCCAAAGCACGCTCTATGACATTGGTTAGGTGCCTTCATCTCGCCTCCCCTGATCTAAGTGATCGGGTGACAATGTCTTTATTTCGGAAAACCTGAGACTTGAGATCGCTCTCTCGAGTACCTTGTTTAAGAACAAGGGCAGCTATCCAACTAGTGAGAGAGGAATTTTGGATGTGAGGTGGGGACCAACCTCACTTGTGTCCGTGACTTACTTGGGCTGACTCGCGTGGGCGCTCTCTTGGATCACGATGGAAAGCCCCCCAGTTGCTTTAGCTGGATTGAAATTGCCTTCCTTGACCTGCAATCTCTTGGTTTTTCCGCATAATACTACTATGGTTAATTTACAAGACAAGTACGCTGAAGGGCCCACAGTTGTCTTAGGGTAATGCACATTCGTGTGGCTAAGAATGTGAGAAGTTAGGGGGATGACGTGGAAGGTTCGAACGAATGTCGAAAAGAAAAGAATACTTGATGAAGGGATGAGACTAGCATGATAGCTGGACAGTGACCGACTCAGAGTTGTAGTAAGACGGGCATGGTACTCAGGACCAACATGACGATAATACTACTCAAAACCGAGGCTGATATGGCAGTGCTAGACTGAGTGATCAGTTAACTGAGAAGAAAAGAGAATGAAAAGAAAGAATGGGACTACGAAGAGATAGGGTCCCGACGACACTAGGCGTTGCCACCTACGACCGTGGAGTAGCATTGTCAGGGCTCTTGGATGACACTAAACATTCACCATTGGCAACACAAGAAGGCAGTGCGCCCCTGGGTAGGCGGCGATAGCCTCTCATGAAGCACACGACGATAGCCATTTGTGAAGCGTTCGACGATAGTTCTCATGAAGCGCACGACAATAGGCGTGGGATGCAGGGGGAACGATGATGAGCACCAAACAAACGAAGGAGGCTCACGTACGACGATGGGCGCCGCGCTCGTGAGGGAAGCTCGAGGACGGCGATAGGCACCGCAAGCGCTAGGGAAACTTGCGGGTGGTGATAAGTGTTGCCAAGACCTCTAGTGGGCAGCGATAGGCATCATCGTATGTGATAGGAGTGCAACAGGGGGAGACCCCTGCGAGCAGTAACAAGTTTCCCTGTCTGTGTTCTTCACTAGGATGTTGAGGATATGTCTGCGGATGGTGATGAACAACGCCGTCTGCAAGCCTCGCTGGGAGATAGAGATGGATGAATAGAAGGAGAAAGAAACTCGCGCATGGCGTTGCCATCGCCATGCAATCTATGGAATGCAGGAGAGGTATGCACGGCATTGGCAGTGGCGTGCATGGCCTCTGGGAGGAACCCAGACGGAGAAGAAGAAGAAGAAAGAGAGAGAAGAAGAAAAGAAAAAGGAAGAGACATAAGATTTACCTTAGGCCTAGGGATACCGGTCGAAAAGTTTCTCTCACCTTACTCTCTCTCCAAACGTGATCCAATAATGATAAGAGAGAGAAGCTTTATTCAGTAAAAACTCTCTCTTTCGCAAAGGGTTGAGTCCTTGTGCGTACAATGATGGTACACGGTATCTATAGAATTTTCCCCACACATGGGGTGGATTGATAAAAATTAAACCTAATTGCTAGAAATTAAGATTTAATTGAATTAAAAGAAATTAGAAAATAGGGTGCAAAATGATAGATTTGCCCCTTCCTAACAATTTGTAGAATTTCAGAACAGTCCATGTATTTCCTTAGAACGTTCATGATTTTTCATGGATGATCCAGGGTTGTTTTGATGCTTGGTTGATCAAAAGATGATTGGTTTCTTGTAGGGCTCGGCATGACGATTGATTTGATACCAACTTCGAGCCATGGATCATGTTTTTAGGGCACGATCATGTGACTTGAAATTTGAATGAATTTTGAAACTAAGGATCAACAGTGTGCTCGTTCCATGATTTTTTTTGTGATTTCGTTGCTGGATCACAGTGAGCATGCCGTCACGATCGCGGGGCAACAAACGCAGATCGATTCCATGCCCGAACAAAGATTTTGCAACTTATGGAATTTTGGCCAGAATCTGATATTTCAATGATGGAATTTGCAGTCACTTCATCGGGTTCATGTGTAGAATTTGACATTCATCATGTATGAGGTTCAGGTCAGAGATAGCCCGAGAGCTTATGCATGCGATGGAATTGGTTTCATATTGATCAGGCTCTCGAGAGGCATGATTTGGCCACTTATGCGAGGCATGATGCTGCTAAATTTTATGCACTTTCTTCACGGATCGGCAACTTCTCTCTAGCATTTCTTCGTACTCGGGCGTTGCCGCTAGGTGTGCCACATATCAAAACACTTATCTTGACGAGACGAACATGCTCACCAAATTTGAGTGCAATCAGACATGGGACGGGCGAGATATGAGCATAACAAGTCACTGTTTGTGATTGTCCCTTTAATGGTGTGGAGTTGCAGGGTGGCAACATGGGAATAGCGTGCGGCTCCTCCCGTTTCACTCTTTTGCCTATAACATCTTCCTGGAGTGTCTGTTTAAGCTAAAATTTAACCCCTAACGGTTTTCAACCATACCAGATCCAATGACGGTAGTCTCACAGCAAATTGAGACATTGAAAAATGTAGATCTAGTTATAAGGGTCCATTTTAGGGGTCTACAAGCCCTTAGACATGTCGGAATGTGACGAAGCTTGGCAGGAGACTTTTGAGAGTCCTCATGAAGATATTGACCAGTTTTGGGGCTATTATGAGACTATCAAATTTCTACTGTTTGCTAGGCTTCTATTGAGCGGGGGCCGCATAATGATGAAAAATATCTTCTAACAACATGCCCCGCTGAATATTGTGCTTCGAGAGAATCAAGAAGTGCAATCATTTGAGAAATTTCTCTCGAGCTAGCTAAGGACTGCGCAAATGCTGAGGAGGTCCACGCAATGCCGTGACTAGGATGCTCGGACGTTTGAACGCAATGTATGGGTCCATCCATGGAGACTTTAAGGGGAAAAAAACCTTTGAGGGATTCTGTCAAAGTCCTTACCCTTGAGGGACTATTTGTGATTCTGACAGCTTGACGGTTTTGTAAGGACCTCATTAGCCAGAATCAGGCCTTCCTGGAGGCCAAGTGCAATGAAGTTTCGGTCGGCATTATTCACTGTTACACCAAATTTGCTTTTGATGTTCAGGGTATCTCTATATGCCCTGTCTAGTGGGGTCCAGTAGGGGCTTTTGACCTATCCCGAAAGTCTGGGTTGTCGATTAGGGGAATTTTGGTGAGGCGGCCTCATGGGCCCCATCTTATCGGGTCTAGAAGGTCTGAGCTTGTCGTCTAAGGAAGGTTTTAAGCGAGGCGATCTCATGATGAGGAATAACCCTGAAGTCTCTGGCAGGTTAGGCTCTGGCTTCGTCATTTTTTTGCCTTAGTGATGGTCTTTAGCATTTTGGAGGGATCTTTCACTCGTCGTCCTCACCCTCAAGGACTCTTGTTGTTTGTTGATGTTGACATGTGGGAGATCTTATGCGGCTCTCACTCCCTAGATGAACCATTTTGTATTGTGATTGGATGCTGACAGTTGAGGGTTTTAGGTAGACCTCAATGGAATTATGCCTGTTTGGCAATTGAGTGCTGGCTGAGGCTGTGGTAGTGCGTCAACCTGTTTTGTCGGTCCAAGCACCCTTTTGAGGTTTTTCACTTGAACAGGGGGGAAGTGGCACCGTAGAGGCGGTTTTCACCAACTTCCTTTGTTTTTGGGCTCTTTTACCCATGTTCTGGCAGTTGTGTCCACCCCTTTCATCCATTTTTTCTCACGGTGCCCTTTTGAGATTGTCATCGTGTCTGGGTTTTTTTTTTCACGGAACTCTTTTACTCATGGTTTTGTGACCATGCCCGTTCGTCTTTCTTACTCCTGGCGTTCCTTATCAAGGTGTACACCATGCTCGATTTTTTGTGAAGGGTGTTTAGGGTCTTGCCTTCGAGACCTATGCGAAGCCTTTTAACGTCATGCGGTCAGGATGTGCACTATAGTTTTAGGGTCATACAGCTGGATCGTAGTGGTGACGAAGGGCAGTCTGTAGGGGCCATGGAGTGAGTATGGTGATGGTTTTGACTCAATTTTGGGGAGATAGCATTATGAAGGAAGAATGGTGGGTGAAGAGTGGTGACCCACTAGTTGATGACGAGTATGAGTGGCGAGATGGCTCGCCATTTTGTGAGCATGGGTGAGACTCATTGGGGAATGATGGATGGTGTGCACACACGAATGGGTCGGTTAGGGAAGGCATGCGTGAAGATGCACATAAAGGGTGTGTTCGCGTATGTGGAATCACTAGGGAGGTAATGAAGGTGGTGTGCTCACATGAACGGGTCGGTTTGGGAAGACATGCGTGAAGATGCAAGTAAAGGGTGTGTGCACGTATGTGGAGTCACTGAGGAGGTAATGAAGGTGGTGTTCGCACATGAACGGTCGGTTTGGGAAGACATGCATGAAGATGCACGTAAAGAGCGCGTGCGTGTATGTGGACTCACTGGGGAGGTAATGAAGGTGGTGTGCGCACACGATTGGGTCGGTTTGGGAAGATGTGTGTGAAGATCCATGTAAAGGGCGTGTGCACGTATGTGGGGGCTTCTTTAAGGTCATGCCTCTTGGACCTGGGTTAAGCGGTTTATTGTCATGCGGCCAGGACGTGCACTATGGTTTAAGGTCATATAGCTTGGACTGTGGTTATGCAGTTTAAAGTCATACAAGTAGGACCATGCGGTTTTAAGTCGTGCAACTAGACCTCTGCTATAGTTTAATGTCATGTAGTTTGGACTACGATCGTGTAGTTTAAGGTCATGTAGCATGGACGGTCATACAACACGGATCAAGGCTGTGCAGTTTAATGTCATGCAGCATGGACTGAGGCTGTGCAGTTTAAGGTCATGCAGCACAGACTGAGGCTGTGTAGTTTAAGGTCACGAGGCACGGATCAAGGCTGTGCAGTTTAAGGTCATGCAACATGGACTGAGGTTGTGCAGTTTAAGGTCATGCAGCACAGACCAAGGTTATGCAGTTTAAGGTCATGCAGTATGGACCGAGGCTGTGCAGTTTAAGGTCATGCAGCATAGACCATTGTGTGGGTCGCCATGTAGGTAAAGCTACATGAGGGATAGGTCGTGGATAGCAATCTGACTCCCTGGGGATAAAACTAGTTAACTCTATACACTAGCAGATAGCTTTAGATGAATATGGTGGCCCTATGAGGAATGGTAAGTGGAAGTAGGCTTTAATGGGGATTATGAGGGCCAGTGTGACTCAACGGGGATAATGAGCAATGGTATGCATTTAACTCCACTGGGGGTGACGGGCCGACGCACAGGTGTAACCCCATTGGGGGTTGAGAAGATGAGAATGACCCTAGCTCCCTGGGGATGGTGGGTCACAGTAGGATGTGACTTTCACTGGGATGTTGGTGTGAAACAGACCCATCGGGGATTGAAGGGGTAGGCACGACCTTTGCATACATCTAACTCCACTAGGGATGTTGATGAAATACACCTGGTGAAGAGGTGCGTCCATCTCATAGTTAAAGTTATGCGTATGGACTATTTGTTGCGCCGCGTGTTACACCTTTAGAGTCTTGTAACTCGGACCATGACTATGAGGTTTAAAGTCATGCGGTTATGACCATGCAGTTTAAGGTCGTGGAACTAGACCTCCACTACAGTTTAAGGTCATGAGTTTGGACCATGGTGTTAACCCTTTTGATGTCATGCGATCAGGACATACACTGGTTTAAGGTCATATAGCTGGACCATGATCGTACAGTTTTGAGTCATATAACGAGGAATATGCAGTTTAAGGTTGTGCATCTAGACCTCTGCTACAGTTTAAGGTCATATAGTTTGGACCATACGGTTCAGGGTCGTGCATCTGAACCATGACCGTGCAATTTAAGGTCATACTGCATGGACCGTGGCTGTGCAGTTTAAGGTGTACAATTTATGGTCATGCAGCACGGATCGTGGCTGTGCATTTTAAGGTCATGCAGCACAGACCGTGGCTATGCAGTTTAAGGTCATGCAGCACGGACCATGGCTGTACAGTTTAAGGTCACGCAGCATGGATCGTGGCTGTGCAGTTTAAGGTCATGCAGCACAGGCCGTTGTGTGGGTAAGGAATGCGACTCCATGAGGAACAGAGCCGTCACCGGAGACTGGACTCCCTAGGGAGTGAGACCGTGGTGCAGGGATTGAACTTTCTGAGGATGTAGGATGATGGTCCAGATGAGAATGCCCTGGCATGTGTACGACACTAAGTGTGGGATGGTGCACATGACATTAGGCTTAGATGATACGTGCATGACGATAGTCCTCTGACGAGGCACTCGACAATAGCCTCTTGACGAAGCGCGCGACGATGGCTCTTTGACGAGGCCCGTGGACGATTGTTCCTTGACAAAGTGTGCGATGATAGCCTTTAGGTGAGGCACGCAGCGATAGCCTTTTCGGCTCTCGGGCTTGACCAGCCTTGGCTTGGACTTATTGCCATCAAGAGTTGGGGACTGGAGCGTCATTTCAAATTTGTGAGGGGCAGTTTGTGGCATTGTCGAGTTTAAATGGGGGAAAACCCCTTTTAGTGTTTTACCGAAGGGTAAAACAGTTAAAGAGTTTCTAGAGAGAGAGAGTCTGAGCTTCTGAGCTTCTGAGAAGAGACTTTTGACGAGAGTTTCACAGCCAAAGTTTGCAGTAGACAGGCCTTCAGGAGCTTTCTGGTGAACTTGAGTAAGTCGTGGAGCTTCATACCGTGCTTGCAGATACTTTCCAAGAGTGTCAAGGTTTTCTGAGTAAGGAACGAGGTTCCTCGGGGTCTTAGCAAGATTTGTAGAGGTGCTCTGCCAAAATTTTGGTGCCTTTTTCGGTACTCATGTGGCTGAAGGGAGGTTGTGGACGTCAGGGGAGTTTGACAGTCCTCTGGCTATCAGAAGCAAAGAAAGAGGAGTAGTAGTAGTGGGCTCACTGGAAATGTAGTGGAATTCCAGTGAGTTTGTGGAAAACTACTGAAGTGCGAAAATAGGGAGAAGGAAAACCCGCAGGGTCACAGGGAAGCTTTTTGGGGATTTCAGGTGGTTTTCGCAAATTTTCGACAGTCAGAAAAAGGGAAAAAACAGGGTCAGATGGGGATTCCCGACGAACAGAGAGGCAAAGCCGGTAGGGGAAAGAACAGGGTCAGGCGAGGATTCTTGGCAGGTGGAGGAGTTTTTCAGGTGAAACCCAAAGGGTTGGGGGGGAGGCGAAAGGTCGTGAGAAGGTGGACCATCGACGAGAAGTGACGGCTGGGGAAACCGAAAAGCATGGGAGTCAATGCCCCCCAAAAATTGGGAACAATGGGAACCAGGGCACTTCAATGGCATGCATGACATCAAGTCGCATGCAGAGTTGCCTTTGCATGTCCCTAGGCCACGGGCAGCGATTGCCACGCTAGGGAGCATGCCGCTCACGACAATGGTCTCGCGCAGCGTTGGCCTGCCCATGATGATGGTAGGACGTGACATTATGTTGGGCGCAACGATGGCTGCACACTATCTTGAGTCGCACGTGACGATGTCCATGGACGACGATGTCTCACGGGGGTCAAGTGTGATGACAAATGAGGAGGCCCTGCTGCTGCGGTCTGTTGGAAGCCATGTCCTCCAGCACAACCATGAAGTCCGTGTTGTTTTGGAGGAAGGGAATCCTCCTTGGAAGCTAGCCATGCCCCATCAGATGAATTGAAGCTGACTCGGGAATGGTTGACTTCTTGTTTTTGGCCTGTAACCGTCCTCTTTGGTGATTTTGCTTGTTTTTCGTGAGCAGAGCATTTCTTTTTGGTCTGCAATCGTCCTCTTATCCTCAAACACAAGAGCTTTGATGGTAATCATCCTCTTATCCTCAGGCACAAGAGCTTTGCTTGTAATCGTCCTCTTATCCTTGGATACAAGAGCTTTGAAACTTCCCTAATAATGGGCTGTTGATTGTAGCTTGTAACTTTTTCCAATGCAATAAAAGACACGAACTTCCATTGAGTTGGCTTAATGCTCCTCATCTTCATTTCTTTCTTTTTACTATATGCACTGCATTTTAGGGGTATGTCAGGGGTAATACTTCTTTAAATACCGCCCATTGATAGGGGGCATCGCCTCTTCTCCATCCGAGGTCGCCAGTATATAGGCCCCATTTGGTGTGGCTTTCTTGACTATGAATGGACCTTCCCACTTAGGTTCGAACTTTCCTTTGTGGTGCCTATGCATGACAATCGACCTCTTGACTGCTAAGACTAGGTCCCCACGAAAGAATGAGCGAACCTTGACAGACTTGTCGAAGGCTATCTTCATTCTTCCTTGATTGAGCTCGAGGTTTGTCTGGGCTTCTAGTCTTCTTTCGTCAAGGGCATCCAACTCCTGGTAATAGAGCTTGACCCTCTCATCTTTGGTCAATCCCTGATGTATGGTGACATAGAGTGAGGGTATTTGAACCTCGAGGGGTAACCGCCTCACCTTCATAGGCTAGGGAATAAGGGGTAGAGTTTGTAGCATTGCGAGTGGTGGTGTAATAGGCCCAAAGAGCCTCAGGCAGCTTCTCTTGCCAATTCTTCTTTGACTTTGAAACTGACTTTTGGAGCACCCCGCACAGGGTTTTGTTGAACGCCTTAGCTAAACCATTGGCTCGAGGGTAGTACATGGTCGAGTACTTCCACTTGAAACCGAACTGGTTGGCCAGGCGATCAACGTGATAGCTTCTAAACTGAGGGTCATTATCAGAGATTATTCTATCTGGAACCCCGAATTGGTATATGATGTGGTGATGGACGAAGTTGGCCACCATGGTCCTTGGAACCTGCTTGAGAGGGACCGCTTTAGCCCACTTGGAAAAGTAATCTGTCGCTGCTAGAATGAAGGCGTGACCCAAGGCAGAAGTAGGGTCGATGGGTCCTACATTATCCATATCCCACTGGGAAAAGGGCCATGATGTCACTGTAGGATGGAGTGGCTCCGGAGGCTGATGAATGAGGCTTGAGTGAATTTGGCACACTTGACATCTTTTAGCATAGTTTTGGGTGTTGGCCACCATTGACGCCAATAATAGCCGAGCCTGTGTGTGCGCTTGTAGAGCTTAGGGCTGGACTGATGCAGCCCGCAGATACCTGTATGCACTTCTTCGAGTACCTTGCTTTCCTCTTGTGTATCGACACATCTGACGAGAATTCCGTCAAATGATCGACAAAAGACCATCCCCATTGAGAAGGGTTTACTTGGTAGACATCCACCATATGTCGTTACGTTCCGCCCGATTCTGATGTAGCCTTCCATGTTTTATGAAGTTCATGATGGGCTCCCTCCAATATTCCACCTGTTCAACCTCTGCTCACATTGGGTCGAAGAATTCAGGTTGCTGCTTCTCAGCCTTGGATTCTTTACTTCGGGATATTTCCTGCTCTGCCTTAATGACATCCTTGGTTGCGAGGAGCACTCCGAATGGATAAGGCGGGCATTCGGGGAAAACATCCCTGTTATCATTTGCATCAACCTCGGTTTTTCAAGTCGACATGTCTCCATTCTGTTACCCAGATTGATGTGGGCCCTGTTGAAGACAATTGAATGGTGGCACTGACCTTTGAGAGCGCATCAGCCTGCGAATTTAGCCTCCTAAGGATATGACTCATGGAGAAGTTATCGAACTGGGCCATATAAGATTTGGATCTGTCATGAAAAGGCTTGAGAGTATCATTCCTCATGTCATAAATCCCTTGAAGCTGCCGGATGACCAGCTCAGAGTCACCGAAGATGTTTAGCTATCCCAAGTCTAGCTCCTGGGCGATCTCTAATCCGATTACAAGGGCTTGATATTCAGCTTCATTATGAGAAAATGCCTCTGCCAATGAGAATGCTTCGTCGAAGTACATCTCCCACGGTCGAGTTAGCGCCATACAGAAAACTTCTTCATCCGAGAGATCACTTGATAGGGGAGATTCTGAAGGAATTGGGTGAGCCACGAGAAAGTCTGATAAGGCCTAACCTTTGGCTGCCTTTTGTTGTACAACCCAGACGGTAAAGCTTGTTGCCACTTGCAGGGGTCTTCCTCTACTGAGCATCTAGCAAAGACGACGATACCTATTGCCGCTTGCTAGAGGCTTTGGCAACACCTATCGCCATCTGCGAGCCTCCTCCGTGTGCTCGGTGCTCGTCGTTGTTTCCCTTGTGTCCCACGCCTATCACCATGTGACCTAGAAGAAACTATTGTCGTGTGCCTCGTCATAAGCTAGCGCCATCTATAAGGGATGCGCCGTCTCCTTGCATTGTCCACCGTGATGCCTATCGACATCCAGACTTCCCCTTCTCTTTACCGCATTCTCTCCTCTTCACCTCTTATCCTCTCACTTGATTGAGGGTACCGTGCTGGTTCTGAGAACCATGCCCATCGTACTACGGCTCCGAGTCGGTAATTTCTGGTTGTCATGCTAGTCTCACCCCCATGACAAGCTCTCTTCTCTTTTCCATCTTTCACCAAAACTTGCACTTCATCACCTTCTCATGTGAACGTCCATTGCCCTAAGACAAGGGTAGGTCCCTTTGACTCACTTGTCTTACAAATTAACCATAAAAGTGCTGTGCAGAAGAAATAAGAGGATTACAGGTCATGGGAGGAGATTATGAACTAGCTGAAGCAGATGGGGGGCTTTCTTCGTGATCTAAGAGGGTGCCCACGCTAGCCAGCCCGAGTAAGTCCCGAAACCACCTAAAATTCCTCTCTCATTAGTTGGTATACCTGCCCTTACCCTCGAGCAAGGTTTTGAGCTCAAATCCCGGGTTCACCAGAAACCTGAGACCCATTTTACCAGATCACCTAGATTCCGAGGGCGAGATCGAGGCACCTAACTAGGCTTGCCTAGTGTCGCCCAAGAAAAATGGGTAAAGTACCATCCAAAAGGGCAAGGAATCAAAAATTCCACTTCGGGATAAAAGGGACTGGGCAGCACTGGTAGTGTTGTCTAAACCAAAACTTGTCCAAATTGAAAATTTTCACTTTGGGTATGTTCCTCAGCCTCTTGTGAAGCTCTCAGAGAAAATTTTGGTCAACACAGAATTTTTACTATTTTTAATAATTTGTTTGGTAAAACAGGGCGTTTTCACGATTCTAGGTCATACCAGAGTTTCTATAATGTTCCTGGTACACATATTGGTTCCGGGTCACAGGGTAGGCTATGTGAACTATGGATTTTGTGTTTACTACGATAATGTGGTCCTAAGGGTTCAGGAAACCATAGAATTTGCCAGATTCAAAATGGGGTGTCTATATGCTCGCATGTTAGATCGACTCAAAATCAGACCCAATACGAACACAAGCTTTGAGGCTTCATTAGAGCTGAACCTCACACATGATGGATGGTCAGATTTGATGTGTGACGACTACTAAGTTGCTGCACTTTTCGGCCACTGGAAACCAAATTCTGATCAAATGATCAAAAATGGAAAATTTTCTTTCAGACACCAAATCAAGCCACATTCGTCACAAAACGCTCACGACGACTTGCACATCTATTTTCAGCGAAAGAATCATTGAAAAACATCAAGAAATACGTGTAGTCTTTAAACAAAGATCGCACGTTTCTCGTGATTTTCGCACTTCGTGATCGTGTCCCAAAGACCATAGTCGTGACTTAAAAGTGTATCAAAATGACCGTCTTCCCGAGCCGATCAAGGAAAGAATCATATTTCAACCAAATGGAGATCTGAAAGACCTCGAACCAACGTGGAAAGATCGCAAGAGTTATTGAGCACAATAAGGACTCAATTGGAATTTCATGAATTGTTGATGCAGGGGAAAAATCGTCATTTTGCCCCATTTTCTTAGATTTTATTTAATTATTTTAACACCTAATTTTTGATAATTTGGTCAACTTTTGAGTGTACACTCACTTTTGGACCCACTTCTATATAAATAAGCATGCACCTCATGTAAAAGGACCCAAGTTTCATCAATAAAAATTCGATTTTTGCTTGAGGTTTTGGTCACATCTTAGAGAGAGAGAGAGAGAGAGAGAGAGAGAGAGAAGAGAGAGTAACTTTAGTGTACCTGGATATAAGGTAACTTCTCTCTTCTCTCTCTCTTATTCTCTCTC